>UZAF01019852.1:0-11475 GCA_900617895.1 Haemonchus placei | reverse complement strand
CGTACCTGCCGTGTTCCCAGATTGGCAACGGCAGCAGGAGCTGTTAGTTGAACAGAAGAATCCTTGCCCTCGCTTCCGTTCTGAAAGAAAAATCTCTGGGAGTTATTAACAATCATTCACAGGAACCCGATCGCATATCCAAAGTGTAGCAAGTGCTTTCATCAAAAGCTACTTCCTCATTCCCTGAAGCGACTGAAACAAGACCGTCTTCGAAGCGAGCACTTGCGAGCGACCGTGAACGAGCAGCTCCGGTGGAATATGCGTTTTTCAATCTTCCTTCCAGATTGAGTGGATCAAAAACTAATGTCAGGTTTCAAAGAGATATCGTAAGTTGTAGGTTGGAATAAACAAAAACTAGGCAGTTAGTATTTCTAGCAGTTTTCTTGAAAATAGGAATTTATGAATCGATTGGCTTCCTGTAAGCTGGATCCCAATTTCGAAGGACCGATCCGGCAGACGTGGAGCAACGCTGTCAAGTCTTCCTGCGATGTGCAAAGGAAACGCTGGAGGAAACTCGAGGTGGTTTCTGAGGGAACAAGGAAGCATTATTCTAGAGCGATGAAGTCCAACGAGTTGTGAGGCAGAAGAAATTGGGCAACGAACGCTGGCAAAGGACACGAGCCCCAGATGACATAGCTGCCCAGAGCTTCCAAGAGGTTCGCCAAGGCTGCTGTAGCGAAGCGAAAAACACGGAACTGAATGCCTTGTATGAGGAACTCAACAGTCGAGAAGACGAGAAGTTCGTCTTCCGTCTGGCGAAAGCGCGTCACCGCGCCACTCAGGACATCGCGATAGTGAAGCCCGTCAGGAACAACGAAGGTGCAATACTGAGGAAGCCTAGCGAGGTCGGGCATAGGTGAAAGGAATACTTCTACAGGCTGCAACGAAGAATTCGTCCGTAAGAACAGCTTCCAGTTAGAGGCAACGGCCGGTCCCATCATTCTCTGGACAGAGAATGAGGTGTGTAATGGAAAAGATGAAGGTTTTAAAGGCAATTGGTCCGGATGGAGTACCGATCGAGACATGGAAGGCGTTCGGAGAGCATGGGATCAAGTGGCTCACCCGATTCTTTAACACTGTGAAGGCTGAATGAAAAATCCCAAATGCCAGGAGGAGGAGTTCTATCGTTCCCATGTTCAAACAGAAGTAGGACGCTATGGAGTGTTCCAACTAACGGGTTGACTGCTCGCACGATGAAACTGCACGACCGGTTAGTCGACTCAAGTTTGAGACAATTACACACAATCTCGCAGGAGCAGTTCGGCTTCATGCCTGAAAGGTCTGCATCAACGACATCTTCATAGCTAGGCAAGTTATTGAGAACTATCGAGAAAGGCGTAGATCCTGCTACCTAGCCTTCCTTGATCTAGAGAAGGCATTCGACCGTCTCCGCGACAAGTCCTCTGGAGTGCGCTCCGAAAACGAAACGTGCCGGAACACCTCATCTCCATGGTCAAGGATATGTACGATGGCTCCACTACAACAATACGCACTGCGCACGGCCAAACGGGAGCAATAGATGTCACTGTTGGGGTACAACAGGGATCAGCTCTGAGCCCATCCCTCTTCCTGCTCACGATGGACGTCATCACAAAAGAACTCGTGTGTGGACCACTGAAGACCATCCCCTACGCTGATGACATCGCTCTGATAGCGGAGAGCAAGGAAGAACTCCAGGACAATCTCCAGAAATGGCAGAAAGTGCTGGCGGAAAATGGACTCCGGCTGAACGTGAAGAAGACCAAGTTTCTCAGCTCCGAGGAGGGCATGGAGTCAATCACCGACGGTTACGGGGAAGCCATCGAAAAGGTCCAAGACTTCCGATACCTGAGGAGTGATCTAGCCGCTAATGGTGGCGTGGACCAGGCCGTGAAATCCCGAATGAACGCTGCATGGATGAAGTGGAGATAGTCCACCGGTATTCTCGCAACCGTTGGTGCTCCAAGACCCTCAAATGAAAGGTATATCGGACAGTGGTAAGGCCTACGGTGTTCTACGGTACTGAGTGTTGGCCTGTAAGTACATCTCATAAAGGACAGCTCCTCCCCGCTGTAATGAGAATGCTCAGATGGGCCTGCGGCTGGATCGGGTCAGAAATGAAGACGTCAGGACGGCTATGCAAACAATCCCAGTTCAACCGAAGATGAGAGAGCAGCGCCTGCGATGTTTAGGGCACGTGCTAGGAGAATCACAGAGCCTTCCCACAACGGAGGCAATGGAGATCGAGGCTTGGGGTAAGCGACCACGAGGAGCTCTAAAGAAGAGATGGCTGGACGTGATCAAGAAGGACCTCGCCAAAAACGGGGTGACGGCAAAAAATGCCGTAGATAGAATGAAATTAGACGGCTGACAAGAACAGCGGACCCATTCGACGGCGCGCGAGATTAACGCTAGGAAGGAGAAGAAGAAGAAGAAGACGGTTGGCTTCCAGCACTTTCGGCTCTTACAGTTGTTTAGTAGCCTCTTGTTGCTCGACTTTGCTTCTACGCTTCTAATTTGGAGGTTAGGACATCCTCATGATGAGATCATGCTGGAAATAAGTCCCAAACAATCCCAGTTCAACCGAAGATGAGAGAGCAGGGCCTGCGATGTTTAGGGCATGTGCTAGGAGAAACACAGAGCCATCAATTAACTTGTCCGCGACGCTTTTAGTTGTCGATTTGTGGAGAATATTCGATGCGTATGAAATTTGAGTGTCGCGGGTGCTTGAGCTTTATTGGTTAGGGTTGTGGTGGAATTTTTCACAATCACCTCGCGGTTCTTCAGTAGATTACTAATCACGAGGGAACAAGACAGTGTTCAAGCAGTGTATCTAGCAGCGTGCGGACAAAAAACGGGTGTGAATGTCTCGAAGAGGTGAGCGCCCTCCACTTGTGATCATCCACCGATAGTTCTGGCTGGCTGCCCTGTGTTCTGGCTAAGCTCATCACATCTTAACTTCCTTCCATCCCTCATTCCTATAATCTGGAACTTCAAGACTCGTAAATGCATTACTCGCCTTATCTCATAAGTGGACTTCTCGTTTAGCGCAGCTCGTTCCAAAAAGTTTTTTCCTTATTCGCAGTGTGCAGGTAGTGAGAGTAACCACTCTTGTAGTGGTTTATTACATCTGTCCATGAATTGCTCGCCTTTTGTTCCAACAGTGCTATCTTAAGGTCGCCAGTTCAAGTGAACAGTGTTTCATCACAAGAGTGAGGATTGTGCCTCTTCCATAAAACCTGTGTTCTCCGCTTTCTACGCTTTCTTCTACTCGAAGCTTCGAAAAAGAAAGGCTTATTTTCAGCATTTGGGGTGGGAGGCATTCCTATTTCATCGATGGACGCCTAGAAATATCCTACTTCATCCGTGAAAACCGTGAAACTCTTCTTTGGGATACCGCTTCCATTGGTCCTAAATGTGTGAGAGAGTCCTAGGCCTATTTATATGAACCGTGAAATCCTTCTGCAATAATAAGAAGTTTTTTATAAGAGTAGCGCTGAGACGAAGACCGTTTCATCATGCATTTGAGATCGTCATCGAGAATTACACACTGTAGTACTCGGCTCCTTAATTCGCTCGCCAGAATTGAATACAACAGAAGGAGCATAGTTTTCCTGGTAACTTTCCGCAAATTTGAAATGCAGATTGAGATCTCACTGTTCAAAAACACACAAGGCGATGTATTACGCATCTCATCTAAATCATTGAGAGATCCTACTTTATTGAAGCTCTAGTATGACGGCCATTAGGAGATAGTTTGAAAAATTTTCGTTACAGGAAGAGTGGAAGTATACTGCTTTGGTTCTAGACCGCCTCGGCTTGATTTTGTTCACTTTACTGATGTCATCATTTGGAATTTCTATGATTATACACCCCATTTCGACGCTTGAGTGCCATAACGGTTCAACAAACTGTTGATTCTGCTTTTCGCCGACCAATTTCCCAAAGAATCTGTACTAATAATTCTTCAGGTATGATTTACAGAGAATGAAATCCTACAACTTCCTTCAACTGTAGACCGGGCCTCCAAGGCGAGTGCAGTATCTTCCAAAGTACAGCGTCAACCAGTGATTATGTAACTACAACGCAGAGACCGTCAAGCTCGTGGGCCGCAAACGCTGACACAGTCTGCGAGCGTTGAGCGCGACCAGTTGATGCAGCGGCATCGGGCGCCGTCGTTTGACGCTCTTGTCAAATGGCACATTCAGAGTACAGAGTTGAGCGTTGATCGCTGAATGCTCGTAAGCCGCGTCCGCTCCGCCGTTAAAGGTGTCTACACTGGAGCATATCTCTGAAGCAGCGTAGAGCCTTTCCACATTGATACACTTGCGTGAGATAGCATTTAGCAGTCAGAAAAGAATTTATTCAAGCTTTGTACAAAAAAGAGAAAGAGAAGTATCGCGATTGTTAAAACTCGATCACTAATTGCTCGCCGCACACTCATGGAGTATCGGCCGACTACCGATGTTGTCAACAGAATGCTAGCGCTCAACGCTCAAGGCTCTGCTCTGAAAGATGCCAACGGCGCTTGACCTTGTACTCTGAGAACGCCCTCTAACGTGTAGGGCAAAGCGTTTTTCGACTGCCGCTCGCACAGTTCCAACTAATTTACTGTACTCCTTCGCGCTCTCACCTGATGGGCTTTGCAAATTTTAATAGAAAAGTGATATTTAGCACTGATGATGACATGTGAGTACCACTTACGTAAAATAAGCATGTTTCGCTGTGTTCTATGAGAAAGGAAGATTACTTCCTAATACACTCTGAATTCCTCAACTAGGTAGAAGGGGCCTAACATTACAGCAATAAGTTGACGTAAGCTAAGATGAATAGTGAGACATTTTCTATTATACTATTCAGGTCACCTTATTAAGCACCTTTTTTCTTTTATCAGTGCCTGTTCTTTCCGAGGGTGGTAGAGAAAAGCGAGAGGATTCGTTGGAATTAAGAGTAAATGTCGGGCTTCGCAGAGATAGCTCCGAGGGGTGGGGGTGCAGTTGCCTGCGGGTCACCCGGGAATCACAGCGGCAAGAAGGTGGCCCTGGCATTTGCCCTTTTGCACTTATCTCTGTCTCGACGTGGTGTGACTCGCTTCCTTATCTCGCGTCGGTCCCGCAGAGCTTCGGCTCTTGGGATATCCTCCGATTCACCGCGTTGTCAGTCCACTGACTATGGATCTAGTCTCCAACGACGATTCCGTGACTCTTATGCGATGTTATGATTTGAAATCTAGTGGAAGCTTTTTCTTTCTTGGCATTTCGTCCCCTCACATCGAGTTTAGTTCTAACATACCATGTCCTGTGACACCGTTTCGTCCTGTAGATTCTGTAGATGATCCTGAGCAGAGATTTTTTTCCTAGCTGTATGCGCACCAAGATTTGTTGAAAGGTTCTCATCGATACTTACTTTGATGCTTTAGATTATACGTAACGGGAATTGCGAAAATACTTTTTTACCTGCTTTAGGGCACGAGGTTGGACAGTATATTAATATTCATGATTCTCTTGTACCAGTAAATGTTCGATACAAATTGAATACTTAATATTTATAAATGATAAACCTCTCTGATACTAAAGCATCTTTCCTGAAATGCTCTCAAAAGTCCTCCTTTAAACATTATGTTACATTGTGCAGCTGATAAAATTTAGCAGACATTACCACAATTTTCGAATTCTTCTTTATGCATATGTATTTCGCTTGTGCTCATTCTGCTTTACTCAATTCAGTTGATTTCATACGTAGGTTGCCTTTTATGTTCCGGGATTTAAGAATAAAAATAAGTATTGAACACTGAAAATCGCTTGATATTTTTCCAAAAAATATTTTTTGAAATACTCCCATTAAAATCTATACACTTTTGAACTAATTGTCGGAGCACTTTTGCCACTCTGATCGAGGTATCTCCGAAACGTGCATTTTGAACGAGCCATCCGCTCTTCTGGTGTCGGAAAACGTTGACCTCTCATTCTATTTTTCAAGTGCGGGGATAAAAAGAGATCATTCGGAGCTATATGACGGATAATTCATCAAATCGATGTTTCGGGTGCTCAAAAATGCAGTTAAAAGTGATCTGTCTTTGGTAGTTGGTTTTCCTGAGTTTGGAAGGCAACTGGCAAACAAAAAGTTGTATACAACGCAGTTCTGAGTTGTTCTAGTGGTGCTGTCGCGTCATGTCCAGTTTTTCCAAAAAAAANAAAAAAAACAGGCGACCATTGGTTTGTAAGTGCTTCATGCGCGGACAGCTCTTGGTGGATTTGGCTCATTTTCAAATACCCGTACGGTTGACTGCTATTTAATTTCGGCCTCATGCGCGTAAATACATGATCGTCCCCTGTCACGATGTCATAGACGTGCTTCGAAACACCGCGAACGTATTTTTGAGCGCTTACTTCGACCAATCGACACGAGCCTTTTTTGCGCGAATGTGGGATTCAACGTGACCAAATTCTTTTGACAGTCAAATTCAAATGTTCATGCGATATCGAATGTATGCTGGTCCCACCAAACCTGAGGTTGTCTCAATCTCACGATAGGTCACATGACGACCTTGCATTACTAGTTTGCGCATAGCATCAATGTTTTTCCGAACAACAACTGATTTTGGACGACCTCCACGGATTTCGTATTATAGTGAACCACGGCCTCGGTTGGATTCACCATACCATCGACAAGCACTGGTCCTCGATGTAGCCTCATCCCCAAAGGGGAAGGGGGAGGTCGAGGCGGAGAGGAGGTTTAGCCTAAGTGGAGGTGGGGGCGCCAAGGGCCTGAGTAAATTTTTACGTTAGCGTAAACAACACAAGGAGCGCTCATATGTCAAAACATTCTGAGTAAGGAAAACCTCAAAAATGCCAAACTTCACGATAGAGCTGTCAGTTGCCAGATTGCAGCGCTAGGGTTGACTAATCCCGAAATATAACAGGCAACCCTACTTTACATCACTTTGCGTCTCGCTTGTGAAGAAGATGACCATTTTTTATCGATTATCGAAGAATGTCTGCACCAACCATTCCTTGGGCTTGTGTTTCATAGAGGCGTTGTAATTTTTCATGCAATGTTTTGCGGGTATTTTTGTACAAGACACCGTAGTGAATGCAGTGGTCTACTTTGTATTTTCAATTAAATGTTAGTGCACAAATGATGCGTTGCATATTACATGAACATACCCAAAACTTTAACGCTGTATTTTTACAGCAGTTTGGAATGTAGTAATGCAACTATTAAAAATGCTGACTGCGGCAACAATTTTTTCACAAAGTTAATCCTGCAGTCGTACTACTCTACTCAACTTCATGTTTCTTCTTTCCTCACTGGTGTAAGCCGATAATTTGCAGAATAAAGTGCGCAACATCTATTTGACTGTAGAGAGGATATCGAAAAATTAAAGCGAAATTAGTATAATCTCAAACAATAATCTCGTTCCAGTTCTTTACAAGACTAACCTGCATTGGAGTTAAATATAATATTTGCTGGCACCCCTAATGACGGAACGGAACAACAAATAAACTTAATTTTGTAGCAGCAAATGAAATGAATTCGGCACCTGACATCTTTGAGTTATCGATTAATCTCTAACCATTAATAGTGATGATGTGACACTAACAGCATTCATCAAACTTCTCCAAGACTAGCAGAAATTGTCTGGGTTTAGAGCAGTAACTCTAAGCTTATGAATCACACAAAGGATAAGAATCTGCTCATAATGTCAGTACCGCACTTTAGGAGCACGAGTGACCAATCACCAAATGTACAAGTCAGAGGCTGCAGCCCTCTAGAATTATCGGATCATTTCTGCCCGACCGAATAGGATTGTCTCCATGCGATCATGACATCTTGTTAGAGTGAATATTCGGCACGTGATGACAGTTGTACAGTTGAGTGACTTCACAATGTATGAATGTCCCCCCACCCCCAAACTGAAGAAGTTTCGTATTCGAAGACCATACAAAAAACCCGTCCTAGCCTACCACCACAGGCTTCAATGCTTCTTTTCCATGCAGTACAATTGATTAGTGGATTTCTTGTGCTAATGCAGCATACATGAATGTAGACAACTTGAATTTGTAGGCAACAAAACTTCGAGTATCGCAATAGCAAGGAATCAATCACAGGCACAATCAATTAATCATACATTCAATAAACTCTTGGAATGAATGATTATGGTACAATGATTATGAATTATTGATGGTACAATGAATGAATGATTATGGTACATTATGGTACAATGATGGACGTGAACTAATCACGAGAACCGTAATAGAAGCTTACTGCCTAGTTCATTGCCGGACCGCTAAAACGGCCTATAATGTACAGAATCAAATACACCTTATATTATGGAAAGAGTCGATGTACTATTAAATGGTATACAACTATAGCAACTATATCTGTGATCCATTACTTTAAAGTCTCAAAGACTAGAAAAAAACACAAATCTGTTCTACACTCAGTCATAGCAGTCTTATAAAAAATACCTAAAAAGCTTTACAACCGAATCCCTTAAACGAAAAACTGAATCCCAGCCGACTCGGTGACAAAGTTTCTCTTCTACAGAAGCTCTTTCTTCTGCTTCTAATAAATCGACAAGGATATGCGTGAACAGTGGCTTCGAACGGATATTGAGAATTTTATATTTCAAAGAGTTAAGGCCGTCTCCTTTCCAGTCATCTTCTGTGTGTTTCAATAATTTGTATCGACATCTGAAAAAAAAGCTCAGTGGTAATGCTCAGATGAGGACCTCAGCAACAAACTTTTCACCTCCGTGCTGTGAATATTGCCGGTTATATCTAAAGTGAGTGAGAGAAGAATAGTGTCGATAGCATTTATGATTGTATTGTGAATTTTCTGCCGACGAGGTTGTTGGGTGAAAACTTTATTAGTGGCCTGATGTTCCGACGCGACGGACCGACCGAAGCCTCCGCCGCAGATAAAAAGTTATTTCGCACTACGTCATTCCCTCTCACTCCAAGACGACTGTCTTTTCTTAGGACCAAGGATTGTAATATCGCCAAAGTTCCAGAATCGTGTGCTTGCCCTGTAGCACGAAGGACATCCGGGTACGACAAGATGAAGAGTCTCGCTCGTTGTTATGATACTAAGCAAACATTACAAAGGACATCGAGAACTTTGTTAGAAAATGCGCTAGCTGTCAAGAAGTTGCCAAAGCACCAGTCAAAATGGAACTCTTCATGTGCCTGAAGGAAAAGAAGCCATGGTCACGTATCCATGTGGATTTCGCTGGACCAGTACATGGAAATATGTTTCTCATCGCTGTTGATGCCTACTCGAATCGTCGAGAAATCATTGATATGTCTTCAACCGTAAGTCAAGTTATTATACACCAACTCGGCAGGCTGTTTGCGCAGTTCGGATACCCTGAAACCCTAGTTTCTGATAAAGGAAGTCAGTTCTCCTCAATTGAATTCACGGAAAACTGCAAAGCAAATGGTATTGCCCATCTCCGCTCCTCTCCCTACCACCCACAATCGAAC
Organism: Haemonchus placei; assembly: GCA_900617895.1. Taxonomy (NCBI): domain Eukaryota; kingdom Metazoa; phylum Nematoda; class Chromadorea; order Rhabditida; family Trichostrongylidae; genus Haemonchus; species Haemonchus placei. The sequence continues at coordinate 2,008 of UZAF01019852.1, read as the reverse complement.
GGTCAAGCTAAATGATTCGTGTACCCTTTTAAACGTGCACTAAAAAAGCTGAAAAACTCTGAAACGACGAAGGAAACTGTACAAAAATCCCTCCTATCCTATCGGAGCACTCTGTGCACATCCTCTCCCGAAAGGCGATCACCAGCTGAGAAATTCCTGGGACATCAACTTCGCACACCTCTTACTCCGCTTACTATGCCCCAACACATGACTGCGGGATGAGACAAAAACATGAAAGACCATGTTAACCGCCACCACGGCACCCGTCCAAAACCTTTCGAGCAAGAAGATGCTGTCTGGGTTATGAATTTTCGAAGAGGAGTAAGAAAATGGTTTCCTGCAAAAGTTCCTTTTCGTCATGGACATGCGGTATATGATGTGCTGATCAAAGAGGCAGTGGAGCGACGTCATGCGAATCAGATGCGTCCCCGAATATCTGAAGAAGCACAAGATACATTATTGTATAACGTTCATTCGCCGCTACATTGTACAAAGCCGACGGTACCGAATCAAATCGTCATACCTGTTTCAGATGAAAGCTCGTCAATAATGAAAAACGACATCCGTCCGCAACTGCTGTGTCACCGAAACAGCTCACAGAAGAACTGCGACTGCGACGCATTCGCCGACCGCCGAGCCGACCTCAAGTCAAGCCAAGCCTCTAGTCCTACAGGTAGAAGAATGGACATTAATAATCAGAGGAATGTTGTCGATATTCTCCTGTTTTTCACTCCCACCATTTCATTTTGGGGGGGGGGAGATGTTGTGGATGTCGATCAACGGTCATATGCTAACTGTCATGGGCTTGACTAGTGATAAACTATGATACATTGTCTTTACGTTCACACTGCAAGTCACTACTACTGTGCGCTACTAGACTATAAAACCCTCATTCTACGTTGTGCATGTTAATTGTTGTCTTGTGCCCAATAAAGCACATCGTCTCGGAGCTGTAGCAGTGATCCCTTCTATCGTTCCGCTCGTGATTTGCACTGAATATGTGTAACTGCAGAGCGGACCCGAAATGAATGATAGCTCAACCAATCTTTAAAAAAGCCCCGGTTGTAGTGCTTCATTCACGGAGATTCGTTGTCTAGCAGAACGGTTTCCATGCTAGCGCTATGAAAAACGATTACATGCATTTAAGAAAGAGATACTGGACTATATGAAGGTCGTATGACCTCGAGGTCCATTACAGAAACTCGGATTACTACTGAAAGACTGGAGTAATACCAGAATAATAGCAACTAACGGGTTGATAGGATTGACTTTTGGTTCACGTTCATGCTTAATCATCGTATACCGAGCAACAGTTTCGTTGTATCGATCCACTTTATATCCAGCATAAAGAACTCTGAAACGACAACGTAGTATTGTTTTGAGACTTTAGAACAGATCATTTGACAAATGGCATTTCCAGTCGATGCAAAGTATTTGCACATATCAGTTGCCATGCATGGATTCTAGTACTGGAAAATGATAGACCTTAAAGGCAAAGTGACAACCGTTTTGGCTTCCTCCCACCATTCGTTACATGATAAGTATACTTGGACTCACTAGCCAAATACTTATTGGCTCATGCTTTTGACTAAATCTCAGATTCTGCGATCAACAAAGCCTCAATGCTTGAAGGTACAATTCACGATGATTTGGGAATGTCTCATTTTATATGAATAGTGGACGTGATAACCAGAATAGTGTAAATAATGGAATAATAGAATACGCGGAAGTTGGCATAATTAGAGAAATATTAAGGCTTAAAAAGCAGTAAAGTTAGGGGTTGGACGAGAATGTGACGACAAAAGTTGCATGGAACGGAGTATTTGGACGCCCAAATGCTGGTTTGGTCACTCTAAGCTGCATTCTCGCAAGATGCGTCTTATGGTTGGTGTGATAGTGCAACTTCTTTGGCCCTTACAACGCTGTGAGAACTCAAGAAACCTTAACTTTCACAGGTTCGTCCTTGACAACAATGGCTGCTTTCATAGTCCGCCGGCCGGCCGGCGGA
>UZAF01019851.1:0-11033 GCA_900617895.1 Haemonchus placei | reverse complement strand
CCAAGGTAGCATAATTTTCACAACTTCGACCCGGAGGATGGGACCAGAAAGGCACTTCTTCAAGTCCCAGCCCCGTCGTTATGAGAGGACAGAATCGACAAGTTGCCTACTTCAGGCTTGTTCGCTATTGAAATATTTAAAAAAACTCGGGGAACAAGTATATGCATCAACCTAATAAATTTGAGATGTGATGGAGCTGGTGTAGTGGCGAGCGGATAACCATCACTTGTTCGAATCACGGATTGATATAGATAAGTATGAATAATATTGATATGAATAAATAAATAAATAAATATACGCATGAACCAACCAAGCCTTCTTTCCCTCCAGGGTCGGTTAATTGGCACCAGACTTGTCTGGGAGGATAAAAGACTTGAATTGACTCATATAATCTGGCCACCGCAAGTCATTGCGTAGGCCACATACGATTCAATTCGCCACTACGATTCCGAAAGGAAGTCGAATGCGGGGCACATCTCTCAGACGGGATTGATTGTTGAATAAAACTTATTGGATAACAGTCAATGCTTCTGTGCCACACAAGTTTTTTTAATGAAAACCATTAAAAAATGTGAGTAAGAATAGAGCGAGGTATGAGAAGTCGAATCAGATCCAATGCCTTAATTAATTACAAGTTAAATTAAATGTCATTAAAAACCTGTGTGACACGGAAGCATTGACTGATATTAGTACCGATGCCCAGCTTTGAAGAGAGTCGAACATGGAAGTTGCTTCAAAATTATAATATTAACTTCCACGCGTCTACCGCTCGGAAGGGAAGCGAAGTACAGGATGGAGCAGTGTCAGGTGTATTCGGAGGTACGACACCTTAGCTCTATGCTGGCAGCCGCTCCAATCTGTTAAAAACTCGAATTCAGCATATACATACCTTCCAAAACTATTCGCGCAGCAATTTTGTTTCACACCGTTATGGATTTAATCGTTCAGGAGCTGTCCCTCAAACCAATGTTCAGACCAAGTACGCATCTAGGTGCCCCTGCGACTCTGAACTAATACCGAGCTGACAGCTTCATCTCAGCATGGGAATGGTAGATTAGCATGAGGTTTGCCTTCATTTCTTGTTTCATTATCGGAAATGAAGCATCATTGGGCTTCATGGATGACAGAAAAATGAAATTGGAAGACAAAAATTACTAGAAAATATCTCAATATCTCAATTGAATGCGATAAAGGATGGTTAGTTCTTTGTTCAGAGTAAGGACAGAAAAGGAATGAGGCTGATACCATACATTCTATTTGATTTGGTCATTTGGAAGGCTCCATACTTTTATGGCTTCTATGGATCCACAATGCAATGATCCCGAATGGTTTTTTTATCGAGAATCCTCAAGAAATGAAACATTTCCATGATCTCCTCACTGCCCTAATTTGAGCCTTACTCCAGATATTATAGTCGAAGCCCGTCAAGAACTTGGTCTTCTGTATCTGCGGCAGCGCTGTTCGTTCTCTTTTGCGATATGACACCCATGGTTTTCCTTGAAGTTCATCTCTCATCACCAGCTTTTCAAAAGTCATCTAGACGAGCTTTAGAAACAATTTCTGTAACGTACCCAATGAGTGGCACTTCATTCCAGTTGAAGATACTCATACTAATGTTCCACTAACAGTTCAGACGTATCAAAATTGGTTCTTTTGGTTCATCGGTGAAAACGTACTTTTTGATTGTTTTTTTTATTCTGTTCAGGACCTCCACTTCTTTGAATGTTAAAACTGCTCCCGCGCAGAATTTATACTCCTGCTCAACAGTTTTGAAACGAATATGGTTCACTATCGTTTCGGGACGTCAACCGCAACAGTCGCATGTCAACAAATGGGGCTCGAGTTACCAGTCGAAGAAACAAGTATAGAGCGAGGTGTGAGAAGTCGAAACAGATCTAATGCGTTAAATCTCTCAAAAGTGGAATAATCCGTCTTGGGTCCAACTTTAGCCAAGTTCATCGGGATGCTCAGCTTTTTCGGATTCACCCTTTTGACAGCTATTTTAACTTGCTCAACGAAACCCTGAAGGACTTCAGGGTTGCTTTCGGGTATGATTAAGAGGATCGCCAACAGACCGGAAATTTGTAACTTAGGCCTAGGCTTAGTATAAAAAAAAGATATAATTTATGCAGTACAGCAAAAAATGAACGCCATTGAAGTCGACGATTTCTTTATTATTGATGAACCTGGTAAGAAGACTTCAATTGTATGTAATTGGCTGTGTCACGGAAGCAGATTCTAGTGATGGCAGTATAAATGATAACTGAACAAAGCGAAAACAATTGAGGCAAACTCCAAAGCATCTTACATTAATTTTTTTGTTTAGCGGGTGTTTATTGTTCGTTCAAACTCCCGACAAGTAAGAAAATAGAGGTTTAAGGCGAAAATCTTCGAAGACTTTAGTCTAGAGATGCTCATGAACCAGTTATGCCATGCTGCAGAATGCTGTCAGAAATTAGGTCCAATAAGGACTCTTCAAATTTTTTACTCATAGTTCAAAGTTTCATATCGGTGATTATTGAAGAGCTGGAGGAAAAAATCAAAAGCAAATGAAGGGTTTATTTCTCCTGTCCAGAGACCAGTACAGGGCAATTATCAAAAGCTGAAGAGCAGTATGCATCTGGATACAGTTCGAACAGTACTTCAATGAGTCCCTTTGTTCATAGGAGGCATGCTGCGCTCACCTGATCTCAAGCGCTGAACCCAGTAGGGCATATAAGCTCAGCTTGATTGAGCAAACCATCCTCCAGAAGGCCAAAGCTGGTAGACTTATGTAGCTATACGAGATTATCTCACCCAACAAATACTATCACTGGCTGGCCAACAGTAGGCTTGAGCCTTATATTTGGACCATTTGTTTGGGAGATCCCACTAATCGAGTTATCCAGGCCTCCGTTAAGCCCTCTTGTATTTCCTACCAAGTGGAACTTAAAGATTTTCAAAGATGCCACTACAGACTTATGATTCACTAGGCAGTTGTATAGTAGTTGCTGATGGCTGATTGCAGGTGCGTGCGACCTTACCATCAACCGAGTCAATCAAAGGAGAACTGGCGAGGAAGCGCAAGGACACTCAAGAAAAAGAAGTATCATCTCTCGGAAAAGAAATGTACCAACCCCACTACAGTTTGATAACTCAAGTTCTGCTCTGGGTGAGGGGATGAGCCCGAATATAATATACACCAGTATTGGCTTCCCCTACTAGTCTTTGAGAACTCATTCTACGCTCACTGCTTTTACCCAAAGGGCTAGGAGCCATTCCCATCCCAATCGCACCTTCCGCAGGATCGAATCCCATTAAGTTCAACTAAGTATTCCATGTCAATAAAAGTTGACATTCGTAAAATTCCCTCTATCATGAATTTTGAAAAACTGCTGAAAGGCCATCCTCAACATGGGCACTATATGAGCCTTTCCGATGAACTACTTGGCAAACATAGTAGTGCAGTTTGACAGACCAGTGTTGACATTTCCCTTGAATAGTCCTAGTTCAAAGTTTACGCAATAAAAAGTGATTGACGATAATAGTATTACTGCTTGTAACAGCTGTATTGGAGCACCCCACCGGGAGGGATCAAACCATCTTTTCTCGAATTCCCTGGCATACCACACCTCTTTAAGATCGCTCTGGCTCCGTCATCAAGTTACACTGCGCATCAGCTTGGTCTTCACGATAAACAATTCCGTGAGAGGATTTATCTGCCAGGAAGATGTAAAAGTGCGTGTGTCACACTCACCAGATACATTAACTGGTCAGGATTACTTGCTGGCTAGGTTTCTGCTCTTCAAAGACTTCTCACCTACTTGACTGTCAAGTGCGTGCGATCTGTTGGTCGCCAGATTCGACCTCAGGTATCACTTCTGGCCATGTTCGGAGTGTGTTGAAAGCGCATCTGGCACTTGATGAGACGACGTGAGTGCTATCGCCACATGCGATTCGGTTATGAGTTTACGGCTACAGTAAGCCGTCCGTCTGTGGCGGCAGTCAGTGACCTCGCGCAGCTTTACGGCGAATGTGCACTAGGCGAAAACAACCGCTACTCGAGCTGCTGCTGCTGCTGTCTGCATGCCAAAACTCCGTCGGAATATGTCACGAGAGTGAGAGGGACTTCACCTCAATTGGATGGGAAATTGACCAAAAGTGAATCGAAGCGATCCCGCTTGGATTACTTGGCATACATTACGGTTGTTTGAGAAGTTCAGCTTTGCACATTGGTAGTGAAAAGAGCGGATAAGATGTTTGTTTCGTGGGTAGTATGTTCCATAGCCGTTCCACATCTATTCCAGTTCATCAATGAGCAAAGGTCCATGTGAAGGTGATGCTTAAGAGACTGAGTACGCTCCATGTGCCATCCATCGAATAGCTGCGGCAGAACGAAGATGCAATTTGTCACTTCGTAACCATTTGAGCTCTTTGTTCTGGCCAAAAACAACCATGACAGGCGGTTGAACGTCCTGGTCCAGGGAAATATAGCCAATTTCCAAGGCCGAAAGTCATTCAGGGCATAATGGTCGGGGTAATATTTCCCTCATAAGTACCCTTCTAGAACCGCTGGTAAAGATTTCCTGTCGCTTGCCATTTCGTAGTGACCGCACATTTAAAATACAAACTCTGCCCTACTTATGGTCCACTACATATGGGGACAGTTATGGCAACAGTCACTTCACGATAAATCTCTTCTATGGACCTCACTAAGATCACTAGAACGATCTAAAATAGCGAAAACAGAAGGCATACCTTCTGCTGATGTAATCATCCCGTTAGAAAGGTTCCTCTTGCCTGGCAAAAGGTATCGTGCCCAGTCAAATTTCTAAAGATTGTTTCCTCTGGATGCCTTTCTGTCATGTTGGCTGGAGCTTATCTAATATATGTTAAAACTCACCTGGTAACTCCAGTTCCACATATGAAAAGGTTCTGGTATTGACCAAAAATCTTTTCTGAGGACGTTACTTCACGGCATTTCAGGTTGCCACAGCAGCAAGAAGAACGGGATAGAGTTCCCATGGTCAGCTTATTGGATCAATTCGAAACCGCAAAGGTTTTTTTTCTGACCTGGGTTTCGATATCCTGTTCAGCCGTGGCTTTTGGGGCTATATATACCATTTAGGCCTTAAACTACCTGACCAGCTACATCATTTGGGAGGCAGTTCCTAAAAACAATGCAGCGTTGAACATCTAACGGTAAATTAGTGTGTCAATCGGCCACAAAAGGGGAGAAGTATCAAAAGAATTGCAAATGACGTCTTCGCAATAGGCAGACCTAGACGCAATAGGTTCGAGGATACCACAGCGTGGTGTTTTTCGGTGTGCCCATGAACTCAGGACCCATACCAAATGATGTAAGCCATTGTGGCTATTGCTTCATCTTTCTTGAGAAACTACTATCTGCTCTGTGCTAACGCCGAACCCTTCATGAGGCAAAACTTCATGAAGGGTTCGGCGAGAGGAAAGGCATTGAAAGCGCGATTGTTGCTAAAAACTAATTTAATTGAACTCATTCCATCTTGGAAGTCTGCACAGTTCCTCAGCGAATGGCGGAACGATATCAATACATATGTCTAAATTCGTAGAAGGCCTACTATGGAATGGTCGTTCTGGAAAGAGCTAAATTTTAGGCTCGATTATTCGTGCAGGTAGCAGCCAGTAGTCTCGCGATCAGCAAGTGGCACATGTACTTCATTGAAGGATAGTACTTGACCTGCGTAATTGTTGTTTACTCAACGGGTTTAGAAGGTGAACAGTTATAACTCGCGAGACGTACCGCGGTTCGAGTTGCCACAATGTTTACCCAGCAGATTAGCCATAGATGCTCATGCTGCTGGTCATTCGAGACATGTCAAAGCACAAGGGCTCTTCTATTGAGTACTGTAGCTACAGTTGGGGACCGTGCTCCTATCAAAGTGAATATACTGGATTGGTTATTGTTATTTAGTTTATTGAAAAAGGAATCGAGCAGTAGAGTGATGAGTTAACCCTTCAAGAGGTATAAGCTGTTGGCACCTTTCCGTACTTATTCCAACGGCTTATACCTCCGTTGGTATCCCTTTCTAGCTCCAGGGTTGATAACCATACGATATGCTTCAGGGTGAGGGAACGATGGCCTTCACCTGTATCACCTGCCTGCCTTCACCTGTATCATCATCTACCCATGTTCCCTTTCCTGTGACAACTTGGGAGCCTTCCCCAGAGGATTAATGTGGTCTGAGGATCCTGAAGGGGCTTTGCATGTGATTCATTTCGAAATGGCTGACTGACTATTTAACCGCTAAAATTTTTCACAGCACAGGACGTGAGCATCTCAGGTTTGGTTGTTACTCGGAAAAGAACAAAGTTGTATACATCATCCTTTGGATTCGGGTGATCAATTCATTTTAAAATTGTTCGAAGATTCGAATAGTTCCGTTCGGTTCGTCCTTGTCCTCTCCGACTTTAATAATAGCAGAGACCAACACCCTACATGGAATCGTACAAGAGGAAAACGACGAGAAGTTCAAGATTCTCTGTTTTGTAGGAGAAGCATTCTTTGCATCTAGGATTCTTTGCTGGATTTCAGACCGAACTTGAGAAATCTCCGGAAATAACTTCGCGTTCGTAAGTGATTTGACTCGGCCATGTGGGTTACTCAGCTTAGACCAAAATGAGGCATACTGCATGTTAAGACGACTTCCTCGCGCATCCAAGCGTTCTGTTGACGTGAAGTGAAGCATGTCTTCGTCAACGATGATGTTTGCCGTCGTCGACGGAGCGGAGCGGTAAGCAACTCACTCACCACTAGCTGACACCATCACTTACCGCGAGTGCAAACATCCACCTGCTGAGCTGAGCTTTCCGGTTGCTTATCGCATGCCTTATCTGGAGCTGTGATCTGTATAGGATTTCCAGATGGTGTCGAGTAAACGAGGGACCAACTGAGAAATTCTCGATGCCCTGTAGAGTTCTTGAGGTTTTTCTAGACAGTCTCTATCAATCATTCCTTGGACTGCTTGAAGGAAGGTTTAAAATCTTTTGGGTGTAACAGCTTAATGCCGAATTCCCATTACAGTAGAAGGCTGGATTGGCAATGTTCACGATTTACTGGGTAATCATAGGAGGAATCACCCAAACCAGTGACTTTTCAGTGAATAAAGAAAGCACAGGAAGGCGATCGGGAACTGTACTTCGATCTGCACCATCTAATTCTATTGTTGTTCATACATTTCGCCATTACTGTGATAACATTAGCATCATCAGTATCAGGAAAGGACCATATATTGTAAGGGAAATCCCAGGTCGGACGCAACATGGCTCATATATTTTATATCAAATATTATCAAATAGTGGAAATAATACAGCACCAAATTTTCAGAGGTTAGCATACATAACCATTCAGAACCCGAAAAATACAATGTCTATAGAATAAGAGTAACAAGAATACATAGAATCTACTAAGATATTTTCTTTCTGAGTTGACAATATCTTAGCATTCGCTTCCTGATTCGTGAGACATCCTGACTGCGACTTTCTCAAGTACTGCTGTCGAAAGCGATTTGAGTCCCATTTCTCAATCGACGCTCTTGATTTTACTGGTAGCAATGATGGAAAGAAAATTCGAAATTATTATTTTTTCGGTGGCTGTTCTGACACGAGCATCTACAAATGGTTCACCAGGTTGTGGGTCTTGGGGGTCCTATGGGTTAAGCTTGCTTAAATATCAGTCCGTACTATCTACGGCACGTAGAGAGTGGCTCTGAGTAGGACAGGGTAGAGTAGCTCCTAGCAACTTCTATCTTATCAATTTCATCTTCGCCCTATTTCATGCTTTTTCGTTCAGTTTTGGAATAAGCTGCAATGAATGACAATCAACCAAATTTCACGGGATTCTTTTAGTCCCCTTTCCTCTACCAAGGAATTGGCGGGATTGAGCCGAAGTAGTGCCCATTTGCTACCATTCCTGTGCGTTTTCGCATCAGTCTGGCTTGAGATTTACTGTAGCTATGGTGCGCAATATAATGAGGTGCTTCTGCTTCCCCTCCTTGAATGATGTTGAAGAAATAACGCTTTTCAATAGCTATCATGTAGCGATTCAAGGGAGTGGCATTACACTGGAGAGCACAGCTTAATAGAGGAGCAAACGGCCACTTTGCGGAGCCTCTGAACAGTTTCTACTTTAGAGAATGTGTTATGTTCGTATCCATATAATGGATAACTTGCAAGTCAATTGTTTGATTAGCGTGTATCACAGAAAGACACTTGAGAGCGGTGACTTGATACGACGAGGATATTCCCCTCCTGCCTCTTCTTTACGAGGATATTCATTTCAAAAGGATAGACCGACAACGTCAGGTGCACAAAGCGCCTCAACAAGAGTTTACTGACCCTCTTCGGGAACCAAATGTCCTGGGTGAGGATGACCTTCTCGAATTTTTATTGCTCTAGAACCATAACTATATCCCTGTTGAGCATAGGTCGAAACCAATAACTTCAGACACGCCGAGAAACAAACATATCAGAATCATCCTAGAACCTGAGAACAGAGATGATTAAAACTCTCTAGACAATACAAAAATTTTCATATTTACAAATGTATTTTTTCCATCTCCAGCTCCTGAGAGTCTAGGTCAGTCAGACCAATAGCTTCTATCCTCCATAACCCATGACATTCGACGAATGATGGCTGAAAGACGATGACAATGTACACGATAGAGACGAACGTAACTGCAGGCATGAGCATAACTGCCATATTTTTTATTTATTACTTTATTCTGGCCGTAATATTGTTGCTGGAAGAGTTTGAGGTTTCACAGAACTAGTGAGGATCCTTCTTTGGATTACATGCATGCTCTGAGGGATTTGATCTTCACTGGGGGTAGTGGACACTTTCGACCGGATATCCACAACTCGTTTTATTCCATTTAAGGCATCAAAAAAGGCGAAATCGCAGAAACGTTATTGGCCGATAAAGTTTTATTGAAATTTTCGTAAGAATCAAGACAGAGAACTAGATCAAGCTACATTCAAACTGCCGGGGTTCATGAAAGTCCCTGAAGAGTAACACATTAATGAGCATCCAACTACCTCATTCACTAGTAAGCCCGGAAATGACAGGAAACAGGAGCAGTAGATGATCAGATTAAGGAGTATAATTCAGTAAAGAATAATCCGTAGGCATGTAAGTAAAGGATAAAGTCTTCGGGCGTCGAACAATCCCTTGTGAGGGATGCGCCCATATTCAACCTCCGTTCAGAATTGACGGTACATATTGAATGCATATGTGCCCTATACAATGACTTGTTCTAAACTGGAGGTCCAGGCAAAGGAAATCACTCAAAAAATGACTGACTCATGAATGTTCTCCGCGTAGAAACACAGCAGTGGTTGGTATTCAATAGCAGTGGTGTTAGAAATTTATAGTTTTGAGCATTGAATCACTTACTTTGTTCGGGGCTTTGTTGCCGATTTCCTGTAGACATCGTTCATGTAGTACTGGGCTTCGCGACAAAACTCGCAGCTCTTAGCGCAATAGATTCGCATCGTGTTCCTACTGTAATTACAACATGACAACTTCCAGAGCATAAAATAAGTCAAGGGAAGGATTGGATTCTAGAAGAAGCACCTGTATGAATGTTCACACATTCCACTCTCAGCAAGTTCGGTACACGTTTCTAATTCGTCCTTGCACGGCGGCAAACTGTCTATAATGCTACCAATTGCAGTTCCTTGTTGCCACTATCATGTAGAAGAATATGGGAAATAAAAAATGGGGATGGGAAGTCAAGTAGAACCTTGCCCTATCAGGAACGGGTATCCTAGCAAGCAGGGATCTCATGCGCATGTACTCGTGTGTAGGACACGTCATGAGCTGTTGAAGCAACTGTTTCCCTGCAAAAGATCCCAAACTGTTAGGAGCTTAACTTACCTGCAAGTGCTGGCGGTGTAGCACAAAGTCTGCAAGTTCGGGGACAGTACTCAACAGCCATTGGAAGCTTGCATCCACCAAGTCGACGAACTTCATCACAATCAATTTTAACGGAATCCAAACATTGTAGACCTACAATTTTTGGCAGACTGAGGTGGCGATGAACGTAAATATTCTCAGTGTTGTAATGAGAAAAATTTCGAAAAACAAAGATCAAGTAACGATTAGAGAGCTAGTCTTCTTCTGAATCCCGTGTGTTGTTTGAGTCCCTGGCTTTTACATTGCATTTTATCGTAAAATCGATGATATTGCGAAACAGATCCTAATCTTTTTGTGAAAACTGAGGGACCGAAGGCAATCTCCCCACAGCGGTGATTATGCCCTCATGAGATCATCGGCCTTCAATTCTGTTATTATAAAAGCACAAAGGAGCTGCAGGGGAAAGGGCTGGCCAGATTTCGCAGAGATGTCCCCAATACAAAAAAAAGATAAGAAAGTCACAAGGATTTTGGTATTGGAATCATAGCAACCTGAAAAGGACGACATTAACGTATCGTGGGCCTGCTCAGCTATTTGGAGTGATGATTGATTTTCACGTTTTCTTTGAATGAGGTGCACGACATGGGCCTAGTGGCAAGTGGCGCACAAACCCACGTATGGTAACGGGTTCAAATTCTAACGATAATCGCCTATCCCAACCGAGCCTTCCGTTCTTTCAGGGTCGGTTTCAATTGGTACAAGAGTCGCCTGGGACGACAAAAGCACTGACTTGTGAATCGGCTGGCCGCCGCTGTTCATTGTGTAGGCAACACACGCATTCAATACGCCTCTGCGATTCTGATTGGAAGTCGAACCCGGGAGCACATCCCTCAAACGAGCCTGACCAACATTTAAAGACTTGGTCCTTTCCCCTTTAATAAGCCATCGAAGAGCACCGAAGTTCTAAAACGAAGTTCCATTCTGACTATATCCTTTTTTGTGCAAAGACAACGTCATTATGATAATATACAGAGCGGAGTCTCAATCCCTCACAGTGTTGTCCATTGATCTCCTGACCAATTCCTCTGAAAACTTCTGAATTCCACCTCTACTTGATGAATCATAACACGAACAAAAGTCGGAAATCAATAAAAACCCC
>UZAF01019850.1:1143-21325 GCA_900617895.1 Haemonchus placei | reverse complement strand
AGCTAGGTCGTGCACTTCAGAGCTCTCAATAACAACTTGCTCAGCCAGTAACAAGTTACTAGGTAGCGTCATCAATTTCTAGGTTGTCTTGCAGGAAGTACACTTCTTCATATATCGAGGACAATAAGTTTGCGTGAGCATTATAATGAGCCCTCCCTTGCTCCTTCATAGCTCGTAGTCAGAGCAGAAATAGTACAGAATAATGAAGCTCAAAAATTACGCGCTTATGTTTGCATTTTCATCAAAAATATTTGTTATAATAGTTTTTTCTTATTTCTGAGAAGGCCTATTCACGTTTGATCTTTAGTAACTCTTTATAACCTGGTGGTCAACCCGGAAAAACTGGTCTAAATCTCAAGTCCTTTTAGCTTTATGCTCTATCCAGTCTCGATAAAACCGAAGTGGTACTGTACAGTAGGTCAAATGTGTGTGATCTTAGGCCCGCGCTCTTGCCCCTTAATACGCCCTTCACATCCGTGACCCAACGTCCCCTCCAGGAGTGCTCCCGAACATGTCCGAATCTTTTTGATGGCTACCTGATAAAGATGTTGTTTTTTAAGGTTAGTTCAGTTGTGATCACCAGATACAATGTGTTATCATCCAAAATGACTCATTCAATTATGTACTTTCGTGTGTGTCGAGCTCCTCTCCTTCCTACGTCTATGTCGAATGCTCGATTGGCTTGCTATCTCACTTTTCATGAGGAGTGATACATTTCTGATAAAAAAAATGTAAAAGTGAGTTCTTGGAAACACATGGGCATTACAACTCTGACACTGAACCCTGAAGAGGAGGAACTCGACACAAACTGAGCTGTATAACTGTTATTCATTATGTGGTGACGCATACGGTCGAGATCACGATGTATTGATCTATTGATTTTGATCCTAAAGTTACCACCCATTGACGATTTGTTACTCCCCTTTAATGCCTCTACTGGTCAAGAAATATAACATTTTTTATTTTTAAATTCTAAATTTAACGTATTATTTATACTATAAATGTTATTCAAAAATTTTTTTTTCTAAAATAAAATATTATCATTATTATTATAATCATTATAAAATACAAAATTGAAAAAATCGATCTTACTTAATGGGCAACAGAAAACTCGAGTGGTAATTGCTAATGTTTGGAGTAGACTAATGTTAACCCCATCATCAAAACTCCTAACCCTTGGCCCTTCTCATTTTCGTGGATTAGGCTATTGGACGAGATTCCCAGATTATTGAGAGTCGGATAAGTTTTGTCGCAAAAGAATCGAAAGAAATATGACCCTTTGATAAGTCGTGGATTTTTATGCATAGCGATCGTAATCCAGTCAAAAGAATGGACCATAGTTCCGCTTAATACGATCGTGACCCTAATCTTTAGTTATCACAGATGCTGCTCTTCTTGAACCTACCCTACCATCTCGCCTTTTCATATGAGACATTCCAAAGTGTCAAGGCTGATTTGTCAATAAGAAGAGGTGAGGGGGAGACTTAAGGAACTTTGATGGGTGTTCTTGTGTTCTGAAACGTTAATCAGCCCTTATCAGCACTTACCACTTTCTATCATCCATTATCTACGGTCGAGTAACGTCCAACTTCACCCGCTCAAGTAGCCATGCTCCTTTAAGCTCTTTTCTTTGCAGAAAATGGAACTAATCTGGTGACTACTGCATTACAACGTTCACTACCACTCCTTTCAGATTTTATCATTCCCTAGATCTATTGCTTTTTGCCCTTCATGTCATTTACCAGTTGTGATAAGCCCTTGTCACCAACCATCTACGGCCTCTTCACAGCCCATCACGTCACCTACCGAGTGTCCTCATTTTACTGATTACACGAAGGGCGTAGCACGTCTTGTAGCTCTTGGCTTCTACTCGTTATCATTTCTTACCACCTATCATCTGTTTTCCCCTTGCCGCACCTATTTCTTTCAATGTTGACCACTTTAGAGTTCAGCGGAATAGGAATTGTGGACTCCCGGTCAAACACGGTCCAATTCATTAACATAGAAACTTGGTAAATTGTCCGTAGTAGGATACTCAATTAGAAATCGAAGAAAAGACAATTCTATGATAAATAAACTCTTTTGAACTTCATGCACTCATCTTACCATTACCTCCTCTCAAAGGCGTTTGAAGATACCAGTTAGTGGTTGCTATTAGAACAGAACAAGATGGGCTTCTCAGTAATCAAGTAATCGGTTTTATCCAAAGACCAGATCAAAAAGAAATTCGAGAATGACAGAGTAGCATAGAAGCTGCTGCATAACTGGATAACGGGGGCGGTGCATCTCGGTGTTGATTAGTGGGAGTTCGGAATTTTCCGAAACCACATGATACACGAAAATGAGCCAAAATTGGGTTTCAATGTGCCGCAAAGGGATGTCATGACTTGTAAGTTGATAACATGCAGATACGGCAACCAGGAAAAAGTCAGGAAAGCTTTGAACCCAATTCACACTTCAACAGAGCTCAGTTCAGTGGTGCAGGTGACTGAACAAAAGCCAATTTTTTCTCTCATCGGCTATAGGGACATGCTAGAATGGAATGGCCCCATTTGCAGATAATTCCCGTTTCAATGGAATTTTCTGACTCTGATTTTTTGACACGTCTAACGGTTCGAATATGGGTGACTGCAATGTAATCCAAGTTCAAATGATCATTTTGTAGACATATCTCATTATGCTCAATAGCTCGATCTTTCCAGGAATATAATTTACCATTTTTTACATGTTTCTTACTTTGCTGAACAATTATTTTTCATTTGCTCAAGCTTGGCTGTCATCATTGGCTTTCCAAGAAGACGGGAAACCTCCATTAGTTTGATGAAAATTAAAAAGCGAATACCATGACCAGACGGCAAGCCTGAGTAAAAACTGGTATTGTTGCAGTACAAGTACATTCGAGCAACCTACTTAATAGGTTTGGATTTGGCTGAATCACTTGGGACATCAGCCCTGTCGAAAAAAGTTCCGATTTTTTTCGAAGGGCCCTCTCGGTTGGCTCCACAGCTCATTTTTAGGAACAATTATTTGAGAAGGGTAGAGATAGCGGGTAATTAGTAACTAGTACTCCGAAAACTGGTACAGTTTTCATCGTTTATTTTAATGGCTACATATTTGATCACTATCTTTATAGGGACCCCAACCTGGAACTGATGAAATATCGTGGGCTGTGGTTTACTTCTGGGTGGTCGCAATAGGTTGAAGCTCAACCTAACACTGCCAGGTTTGTTACCAAATTGTTTTGACTTGAGGTGTACTACATATTTCTAGATAGTAATTAGAAGTATAGTAGTTGTATCACTGCCTCCAAGTAAAATTTCTGGTCTCATTAGGGAGAATGAAAAGGTTCATTCCAATTTTCTGGAACATAGAAGGAAATTGGTGTGAGTAATTAGCAGTTCTCAGTGGCTACTGGCTACTGAAAAGTACTTAGAGGACAAGTAATAATTGTAAATAGAGCTTTGAGAGAGTAAAATCAAGCGAAGCTGAGCGTTTTGGTGAGGAACCACAAAAGAGACCAACGAAGGTGTTCGTCACAGGCACTCATGTCAAGCTTTATCCCCCTGCCTTCTCATTTTAATTCGCCTGGGCGTCCTTTTCCGGTTCATAATTATAAGGCTTATTCAGCGGAATCATGCACTATTTCAGTTTGAAGAACCGGACTTAATGTCACGCACGTTCGAGAAGCAAAGAAGTGATTGGAAGAATCCGATGACGCAAGAACGGCTGTTGCACAAGGTAATTAAAAAATAATTGAAGTTTTGCAATTAGCATATTCACGGATAAGTTTGAATAGTCAAGGAGGTAAGGTTATGAAGAATCTGAGCTGAATTCACTCAATAAGATGGTGTATATGGTCCATGGGATGGATAGGAAGGCCCTAAACTAGTTCCCCGAATGGGCGTTTCGCCTTCATAGAAATTTGGTAGCGAAAAATCAAGTTGCCTCTATTGTGGACGTGAAAAAATTGGCCGTCGAACCATGTAGAAGGAATTTTGTGGGAAAATCTAGAAGAAAGTGGCATTTGCATTCACGCCCCGAGCCCGGGTTACGGTGGAAGAGTGGCACCGGGAGGTTGAGACTCGAAGAAAAAGGCCTCCAAGGCGGATTCCGATGGAAAACGGCAAAAAGAGAAAAGGGAAATAGGGAATCCAGCAAATGAAATTGTTCAAGTGGTAGGTAGGTATCGGATTGCAAACATCCACGCAAAAAGGAGAGTGGGCCTAAAGAATTCGTCTGTTCTCCGGAAATCGGAAAACGGAAGCGTGAAATTGCTGCAGCAACTCTCCTAATGCATTTCTAACAATCATAAGGGACAAGTTTTAAATCGGGATAGTCTTTGGATCTAAGCCAAGCCTATTCAGTAGAAAAGATGACAAGCTGGCATAGCCACTCTTTCATTCTCCCATGCAGGTACGGTATTGAAGCGACTGTGGGAAGACAATAGGTATAGGATAGTCTTGGTGGGACATGGTCGGAGAGTCACCCACACATGCGTATGGTAGCGGGACTAGTTGTTAATGGGACCTTTTTTCAAAAAAAAAAACGAACCGTCATGAGCAAGAAGTACATGCTCAAAGTGGTAAGTCAGAAAAAGCGTCATGAGTTAGTGGATTAGATAGTTCAAACATAACGGTTGAAATACGTATTGATTGCCTTTTCAATGATGAATGAAAAGTCTGTGCCGACACCATAGTGAATATACAAATGAGAGAACCAGCATCTGGTCTGAATTATAATCTAGCAACGAGAAAGACAAGGGGAAACAAGAGTGAACTCAGACGATGCCCTTTCACATCCGTTCTTCTTTGAAATTGTCGGAAATTGGAAATGATGCTATATGGAGCTCCAACATGGATCCATATGTCCTTCTTAATTAAACGTAGTTAATGCAAAGAAAGAAAAAAAGATTACACGACGCCTTACTGCTTGATATTTCTGGGAACCATGTCGGACGAGTTGACCATACCCCTTTTCCTCCCTATACAGTCGCTGTACCACGATGACGGCCAGAGTGGGTCTTATTGTAAGAATCAAGGATTCAAGGTGCAATACGGTAGTACGGCTATGAAGAAACCTCAAAAAACTCCAAATAATGAAGAAAAGCACTTTTTGCGATTCAGACTTCAACTGAAGAGTCATTATGTGAAATACTGACTACAAACTTTTTCTGCTACAAGTTTTGATTGACAACTTGTTTTCTAATTCGGGAAACGGCATTGACTAACCTGGAAATTTTGTCGATAAAGTAAGGCTTCGTTTTTACAAGGTAGTAACCTTTAATGAGCCTCAGCGACTTCCAGTGCTTCTAACAATGCCAGGAGCATTTGGAATTCAGAGAGAACTGGTAATAATATGGAGAGTGCCAGTAGTATTGAATCGCCTTCTAATTTACTTGGCGTAGTGGAAGGAAATTTTTATTGTAACTGCTAGAAGAGGAATATTATCTAACTGAACTGGAGAATATAAAAAAAGGATGGATCAATCGATTAACCCATTATGTTCTAGGCTGCGCCGTGCATTTGACTCTCCTACAAAGCCCTTTCCTACTTTCATGCGTATATGACCTAGAAAATCAAATATCAAAACCAATCCGTTTGCAAGTCCTGTTTTCTACTCTCCAGGCTCTGATAGCGGCCATCACGACTTGGAGGTAAGCGATTTGTTTGTTTCGGGATAGACTCTCCTGAATTTGGTTAGCAGATCTTCTCATGGTCCCCTGGCTAGAGGCTCATACCCTAACTTGGTTTTGTGGAAATGATGTCTGATTCTGTTCTGGCCTTTTAGACTGATTAAAATTCCTGATTTAATTAGGCACAATCACTTGTTTCAACATTGTATTCAATTAGGCACAATCACTTGTTTCAACATTGTCTTCTACGATCTTTGATGCATAGGCCTTTTTTCATTACATCTAAACATCGTAACTTGTAATGAGAGAGGAAGTTTTTGAAAATTCATGAGTATTCATGGGAGTGCCTAGAAACGTAGGCAAATTAGTCTCCATAGGTTTCTGAAATGCTCATAGCTAATGGCTCGAATCCCCTCCCAAGTGATTAGATGGTCCAGGATTTCATATGAAGCTCACCCTAAGAACTTTGCAAAAGTGCGGTCCTAATTATCCAAAAGGGAGTAGAAACGGGGTATGTTTTTAGGGTCTGATCCCGCGGGGCCGTGTCAACGGTGTCTGATGTCTTAGACAATGGGAATGAACAGGAATGAATGAAACTACAGGAATGAATTCCCGTCCGATGAAGACCTTTGCTGCTCTTCAACTCAAGCCATGACAGGGAACTTACTAGTTTCAATGTTTTCCGAGGGACTAAGCATCTAAGTTTTTGCGATTTGAATCGAAAAACGCTGCCTTTTGTGGAAAGCTGACTGTTGCCATAACCTAGTCAGAATCGAAGGCGTTGACGAGTTGTTGAAGAGAAATGGATTTTGAAGTTTCAAGTGAAAAGGTGGAAAAAGCTCCCATCGCAGAATTCTGTGCAAGGTTCTTGGTGAAATGCTATTTTTCGAATTTTCCGGGTTAGAAAATGTGAATAGCGCAGGTCTTGTGAATCGAGCTCGTTAGTGACTAGTTCAAAGAAAATTTTGCACTTTTTCAGGCGTGCCATTGAGAGAAGGGGGTGTTTGATATTTATATCAGTACATAATTACCTTTTTGAAGGAAAACGTATTTTATATCGTTCATATATGTCATCTCTATTCATTCCACGTGATTCAAGGGAGTCTGTATGTCCTGAGGACAGCGTGAAGGAGTGGATACTATGTAAGAGTGTACGTCGGCTTTGCTCTTAGAAACTTCGGAAACCCATAGAAAACCCTAGTCATGGGCAGGATTTGGCGAAGAATAAAGCCTTATGCGTTAATTAAATTTGTCTTAGGATACGCCCCGTATTCGACTGCCATTCTGAATCGCAACGGCAATTTGGGATGAGTCTGTTTCCTATACAATGACCTGCGGTCTAACTGACGTACAGCTCAGTGTTTTTTCCTTCCTGAAGAGTCTGGTCCAAAAGTCCGACCCCGATGGGATGGTTGGCTTGGTTCCTGAAGAGGATGATCCCAATAATTCCACCCCGATGGTATGACAGGCTTGGTTGGTCAATTCGGTTATCGAACTGGAGTTCGAACTCAGACCATGGGGTGTGATAGTGCACCCCTTCATAATGTACCAAATCCCGCCGATTAAAATTCATTCGAAAACTCTGACTCAAGTTTTGGCAAAAGTGCAGCTTCCTGGAAGCCTCCACTAAGTACTCATCCTACTAGGCCTTTATCTTGATGTACCAGTCAAGAATAGCACATCAGATTCATACCAAACAGATTAAAAGGACTTTTCCAAACTATTTCTGCTTGGTTGGAATATAAAACGTACATCAATCTGATAAGGGTTGTCTTTGAAGTTGGGTGCAGTTTTTCGGGAAATTCGACATTGCAGACTTAGATCTCGCGGCTTGGGTAGAGGGACAGCAAATCTTGGCTCCAAACTTCCTGGAAGGGAACCCAGGCCTTCGCAGAAAACGATTCCTGTGTCGGAGATTATCGTGACTTGTTGATGAAGCACTGAGCTTTCCTACGAAACAAGCCATCAAACCAAATTTACAAGTCTATATGACTTGTAAAATCGAACTATACGACTTGTAACCTCCACGTTAGGTCTTCTTAGATCCGTGGCATTTTTCCTCATGTGTAATACTGCTCTGCCTTACAAGTTTGTTCTTGTTGAACCGCTTTATCCGGTCGACGTTTCGGTTCGAACTTTTTGTGACTTGTTGCAACTAGCCTAACGTCTTTCCTGCCTTATCGGACAAACCACGGTATCTTTTTGGTATCAGGGTATTGCAAATGAGGATAATCCCTAAGGAAACGGAAGGAAATGAGAAATGGTTTTCTTTGGGAAGATATGAAGGGGCTTACTCAACACCCTGAAGGCATGTCCAAAATCAGCTGTTATTAAGTTGACCACAGGATCGGACCGGCAGCCTGTCCGTCACTTTGAGCTTTTAGACGAAACGACCCATGAACCAAATCATCGTGACTATTTAGTGAGCTTCATTCGCGTTGGCGGAATTTTTAAAAAAATATTGGCAGGTAACGAGAGCCTGGTGCCCGAGGTGAGCCATGCACGTGAGCACCACTGGATTCCACGAAGGCAGAGCGGCCTAGCAGCTTTTGATGCTTTTAAAATGGCCATGAACCATTGTGAGCTTCACATTTTTGTTTACCCAAACAAATGGAGCTATCAGTTCGTCCGCCTCTTAGCCCCTTAGCAGCAGGGGTGCTAATGAAAGCGGGTTATTTGCACTCCAAGAGACCATACTGGCAAAGGTA
The DNA here is from genome assembly GCA_900617895.1 of Haemonchus placei. NCBI lineage: Eukaryota > Metazoa > Nematoda > Chromadorea > Rhabditida > Trichostrongylidae > Haemonchus > Haemonchus placei. The sequence continues at coordinate 12,985 of UZAF01019850.1, read as the reverse complement.
CTTCAGCAACGATAGAGTACCTGTCTATCTATTCTTCGCATATATGTTATAACCGATGTTCGATTTGCATCAGTACGATGAATTTTCCCGTTTCACTGCGATAGATATCCCAACGCTACTTCTACAGAATACGTGAAACGGGAAATTTCTAATCATGCTTGAGTTCTAAAGCGAATAGCATCGAAATGCACAAATAAGCCGGATTGTGACGAACAATGTTCTNGGGGGGGGTCTACAGGCAGCTTCTAAATTGCTAAATTGTAAGCACTGCGGTAAATGCCTCTACATTATCCATTGTCCAAGAAGTGCCTGCTGTCATGTGAGAAATTCGCTTTAAAGGTTATTTTTTAGAGGTCTTTGTTGGAATGCGCCATGCATGCGGCGCCCTTCCGGATTCATGGTGTAATTTGAATGTGTACTTGAACTGAAGCAATAGCGATAAGGTTCACAGAACTTATTGAACTGTCCTCACAGAGCTATCGCAGTATTCAAATTTATCAACTTACATTACTATATAGAATAATATTCGTACTGGGAGGAGGAGGAGGCAGCTTCAAATGATGACTCACAAGAGAAATGAAGCCTTATGACGTATCATACAAGTTCTAGGACAATGTGTAAATTTGATGGTCAGGGAGATGAAAAATTAGGTCCTCACCGGAAGTAAAGCGCTCCCTATTATTCGGTTCGTGGGGGAATTTCAAACGAATCACTAACATTTAGTTTTGCATAGGTATTCATTCAAGTGCATAGTGCTTGAGAATGNTCGCCGTCGGTGAGATGGTGTCCTTTCCTTTCCCAGAATCATTTCAGTGACAATAATGGGTCCTGCAAGGTCGTTAGTTTGCTTGGGCTAGGGTAGTTCGACGTTCAAGACTGCCCAACTACAATTCGGTCTACACTTCCGATCGCAATGAGTCATAAAAAGGCTTGTCAATTACTATTCAGGGCCGAAGGAAGTCATGTTCACACCAAAACTGGAACGTCTCGTAGATGGAGTCCTACAGAGCTGAGAATTTTCACCACAAGAGGACCTCTTAGAGGAACGAGTAGGTACTAATAAATGGGAAGTAACAAGGGAGAGCATTCGGGATTTTACTGAGTTTTAAATTTCTCGAGAACGAAACTTTCGTGGTCCCACGCCTCCACTTAGTTATTCAGAATATGAAAGATGAGGGTTTCAAAATGATAAATATTTTAAGAGGTGACGAGTGCATTTGAGCTTTGAGGGTTATGACGACTTTAGTGAAACTTATCAATTGAATTCTATAGGATTGCACGATGGCATCGTTGGCAAAACTCCCACGACTTTAGGGACCCATCTGATTGATGCATACCTAAAAGCGAATATGAAGTAAGGTAAGGAGTAAGGAGTACGACGAAAGTGATGGATAAACGACTGGTACTATCCCACTAGTGGAATGAAAGAAGTCAAAATAAAGCAGTAAAAGTAGTGCCGCTAAGTACCAGTTAAAGTTTACGGGGAAGATAGGATCCTCCTTTGTCTAACACCTAGGTAGTCAAAAGGTCCGTATTCACATCCAAGCATCGCTGTTTTCCGTAGTGATTTCATTGCTGAACCCAAGGGACTGAACAAGATCTACCGCAGGAAGGTGTAAGCCACGTAGAACGGGAAAATGAAGCGGAACGTATGAGGTAACGTATAGGAAGGATGAGAGTGAGTATACTAATCCTGTTTGTAGTAAGTTAGAAAAACAACTTTATTCATCGAGGGATAAAACCACGATCAAATCGCTCCTGAATCTGAGAAGGATTTGGGATGAGGATTACAAGCATTTCAGTAGATTGAATAATCATGCCAAAATCCTTTTTAAGCTGTTTGTGGGTTGGACGACATTCGTTTTTTGAACGAATGAAAACGTGGCGGAAGTAATTTCACAACTTGTTATTGTTTGGTGACTTTTGTTTCACAAGGGGGAAGAGTCGAAGACCTTCAAAAAAGGGCAAGTCAGTAGTTGCACTGCTGCTGGTCGACCACCACTTTATATGCTTTTCTGTTGGTAAAGTCCGGTGGGGGAATCAGAGCTCTGGCACGCTCGCAACTCTTGCATTTGCTCCTGCGCAGAGTATTACCGCAAAAATTACTTTTATAAGTTATTCCCATTATGATAGTCAGTTTGAAGGCCAACTCATAATAATTTTGGGGTATCTTTTTTAAGTGAAGTAATGGAAGCCGTGGTGCAGAATAGTTCAAGGGTGGCAAAGAAAGCGACAAAGTAGTTGAGCTCGAAAGAAATATATGGCTTTAGAAGAGTAGCAAGGAAAGGAGTTGTAGGAAATGGCCGTCTGGTGTCTCTCATTTGAGTGTGCTATTCGCCTTGTCCTGTGAGTAGCGCAGTAATAACAAGGCCGGCATAACACGGCCAATCGGAGTATCTGCGTCGGTCGATCAGGTTTTGGAGCCCTTAATACGCCCAACCAGGCAGTTTTTTGGTCCGATAGCGGCCCATGTACTATCCTTGGGGGCCACAGATTCATTCTAGCGGGAAATCTCGAGAACCATTATTATCGTGATTTGTCCCTTCGATTACTGCCACTATTGCGGAAGTAGTTTTCCAGAGCCACCTTTTTTGTTCAAGAAAAAGCAGTGGTGGAATATTGTTACATATACCCATATCAGAGGGACTACTATTCTGAATAGAACTAGTGTGCATGGCGCACTCCATGTAAAAGCTCGACCTGATGTTGAAGAAGTCCAAATACTTTCGCTAAATGGAGGACGATGTTCAAAGTTTCTATAGTGCTGCCTCCTCCGCTTTCGGATACGCCCACTCAATCCCCGTCTAATAAGGGATCGCAGTGGCATGTGAAATGGGAATATGGCCCACGCCATGAATCACAAGGCCCAACTGGGTACAATTAAATGTACTAACTTCTCCAGACGAGTCTCTTAACAGTTAGGCTACCCCGAAAGATTGAAAGACTTGGTTAGGCTGTTCAGGTATCTGTTGGGATTTAATCCTTTCACCGTATTTTGGTAGAGGACGCCTCTCCGCACCATTCCATCTTCGTCCCTGCGCTGGCTCCTTTCTCAAAGATAGAGGTATCTGCCTGAAGGATGGTTTTTGAAGGTTTACTTTTCTGTAATAGGTAAAGCCAAAGTCTTCGGGAAGAGTTATCGTGGGTCCCTTTCCTTTTAGATCTCTAGCATGAGCGAAGGCTGAACTGACTGGACTGACAAGATATCTTGGACGACACTTGAGATATCTTCCGGTTGCACTTGACATACGTCTACTAACTTCCGTTCATTTGAGTGGTTTCTTTGTTTGATACAGAAAAAGTTATTTACAAACCACCCAGATTGTTGGTTTTTCCGGAAGTCAATCGATTGGTACCGTATTCGAGTAGTAATCGGTTCGGCAGAGAAGAAAACTGACTTTGAATGTCGTATAGTACAAAGATATGAATTTTTTAGTTTGACTACGCGTACAAGAAAGATTCATGGCGCGTCCAAATAACCGAGTGTGACCAAACGTTCAAATTTTTTATATCTGATTACTCTTTGAGATCGATCACCTTTACAAAGACTTCCATAAATTCTTTAATATTCGCAACTACGAAAGAATTGAGATGATGGGCATTGTGCCTAAAAACGTTTATTCTACTTCTAACATATTCAAAATGGGAAAACTGAAATTTCTGATGAACAATCTTTGAGTTTTTATGAATGGCTACAGTATTCCCACCCATTGAGTGCATACTTCACTTCTGTCTGGATTCCCGCGCTCCGACGCTCAGTCTTTTTTTGCTTTTAAGAAGGATAGGCTTATAGGCTTTTCACGTGTACGTGACTTTTGTTGAGTCCATCAAACAAGTAGGGAAGAGGGAACAAATTATGGACTGCCCACCCAAAACAATTTGATCGCAATCTTTCTTGCAATTTTTGCTATTTTTGGGATATTTTTTGTGTCAAAATGGTTTTTGCTTCGCAGCCGGCATTAATGAAACCTTGAGCGGGAAGGCCTGGAGGAAGAGCACTTCGAAAAAATACAAGCCTGCCATTATTAAGCGACTTGTCAGTGTAAGGAATCTGGGAGCCAGGATACTGGCAAGGTCGGGGACCTCAAAGTTGCTTGTGCAACGGCACCGTCGCGATCTCGAAATCCTACACAGGATGGGTATTTTATGTGAATCCATCAATTACGGTAACTATTATTACAACCATTTCTCTTTGATGGTTTTTAAGAAAAGATACTGCTAAGTTAGCATTGATAGTCACTTCATGGGCACTAACCTACCACTTCCGCTCTCCGCAACTTAATTTACAACCTGATCCTTTTTTTCAAGTTACTATGGCTGCCTCCTAGTTTTCTAACGTAAGCTTTCTTTTCGATTCGAAGTCTTTGGCCCAATTTGCTCCTCCCTCTGACATGTAACGGAAGTTGGTGTTGCTCTGGTAGGCTCCCACAGCATTAATCAAAGGCCCCATCCTGGCTGGAATAAAAGTGCGTAATGAATATAGAATAGCTCTGTAGCACTTTTCTTGGACACGGAAAAAATTCAACTAGAAAGATGTTAACAGGTCGAATTGAGCTCTGAAGAAGGTCTATTCCAAAAAATTATCAGAATTAAAGGAGTATTCATGAAGTTTCTGATCGATAATGATGGATGGCTTTTGCGGAAAGGCTAATGGAACGTGAACTAGTAAATGGCATACGAAGCCCACAATCTGAATCTGCTGACTAATCCCAAGTCCTAATCCCAAGTCCACTTATGCATTAGTCAGCCCAGGTGGCGGGACCCAGGCAAAGTCAGATTTCCAATTAGGTTAGAAAACTTATTCCATTCAGATCGAGCACATCTTGGTGGAGATAGCGGTAGAAATCGTCATGAGATTTCAAGGCTCATTTCACGATAATTTTGGGGTATGTAGTTTTTGACGAATACTTTAAGTGATAGTCCAGAATAGTGCAACAGTTGCGAAGAAAACGGAAATCGGCGTATTCAGAAGGATAGAAGGCTTTGAAAAAGAAGTGAAATTAGGGGTTGGACGAGAATGTGACGATAGAAGTTGCGTGGAAAGGGTATTCGAACGAGCCGTTCAAATTCTCGCGTCTCTGCATACAGCTGGCTGCAGTCAGCTGCCTGCGTGCAAGGTGTGGGTCCCGGAGCGAATGGCGCAACCTCTACAGCTTTTACAACGCTCCACAATTCGTCCGCCTTGGGTAAGTACGTTGATTAAGCCGGTTTTGAAGCCCTTGTTACGCCCTATCTTAGCGGTTTTTCGACCCGACAGCGCCCCATAGGCTAGCTTCGGGGGTCACAGCTTCACGGAATGGAAAAACCTCGGGGTCCACTTTTATCATCAACTATTTCCTTGAGTCTACTCGTTCGTTCTCAGCAGTTCCCAGCTGTTCCTGGCAGCTTCGCCCAAGGCGGCAAAACTTAATCGCGTCGATTAGAACGGCTCCATTTCGGTTTGTGAACACCCGTAGTACACCTAAGTGGCCATGCTGTCCTTCATCCGGAAGCCTAAAGGTAAATAAGGAAGTAAATCATCTATAGTGGCCAGCAATTGTGCTTCGAATCACGCAAGCTATCAAATAACGTGGAAAAACGAGCCGAGAAGAACGGCCGAAAACGAAACGGCAAAACGCCCTCACTTGTAATCCGAGAACAATGCAAGATGGAATCAAGAACTCTCGAAAATAGGCGATTGAGTAGCAGCTATACGGTGGTCAAATGGATTGCATTCAACAGATGCATATTGATTACCTATGGTAGAACGAATTCGATTATCTTTATGCGTTTGCCATGATTATATTGCGCCAACCTTATAACCAAACAGCAGAACGCAAAGGGCATTTTCTGCTGGCTAGGTGAATCCGAGCATTCCGGAAGTCGGAATGCGGAAAACAGCAGGCTGGATTATTTTGCTGAATCCATCCTAATTGAAATAGAAGTTCAAAAGGCAACTTAAAGATGGGGATGCACTGGACTATACCGAGAATCGGTAGTAAAGCACTTGATGCAAATTGTAGAAAACCAGGGTTTTCACCCCATTAGAGCCTTACATTTCTAATACGGCTTGATGACCACTCAGAATCACAAATGAAGTGGAAGAAAACGAGTGCAGCGCTTCGAGAAGGGCGTGTCACCATGCCCTTAAACCGTCACGAGATCAATCTCTCTCACTCTGGACGGACCACTGAAGCCATCCATCCCCCAGGGGCACAATAAATCCGTACGAGATTCCCAGATAAAATGAATGAGTTGAAGAATGACATGCGGCAACAAGTCCCTAATCAGATGCTTCTACGATCACATGTGGAAGTCAGTTGCATAGATCGCTTTTTGACGGATTGAACCTCACGTCATCCATTTGAATTTTGTTTACTGAAAGTCTTGACTTCCCCCTCCTACTTCTGCGCAAACCAATGATGGCATTCGGTAAACAGCATTAGAAGCCCAGTTCACGATAACTCTGAGGTATCTATTTTAAGTGAAGTGGTGGAACCCATGGTGCAGAATATTGCAAGGTTGGCAAAGAAAGCGCGAAAATTATTGCATTTCTAAAATATTAGACTCTGAAAATGTAGCAAGAAAGGGTGTTGTACGAGATGGCCGTCTAGGTGCCTCTCATTCAAGCGTACTATTCGCCTCGTCCTGTGAATAGCGCAGTGATGGCAGGACAGCATAACATGGCCACTTCGAGTGATTGCGTCGACCAAACCGGTTTTAAGCCCTTATTACGCCCTGTCTAGGCCGCTTTTCGACCCACACCTGCCCATTTATTATTCTTGGAGACCACAATCTCATTCTAGCGGGAAATCTCAGAAACCATTCTCATAGTGAACCGTGCGTACAACATGCAATCTTAATTTGCATACGCTACAAGTAATGGTGTTTCGAATTGCCAGAGGCCATTTTTCAATGTTCTGAGAATGAGCTCTACGCTTGAGGTACATGGACTCCTTCCCATGTGAACATGTTTGGAGGATGAAGTATTTGCAATTGATAGTTTGCAGTTAGTTAATTTTTGGGATGCGCCAAGCACTGGGGCCGCAGAGATGCTAGCAGGCGTGCTCGACTGTAACTGCATCAACTGGTCCTAGTTGTGACTGTCTTGGACTTCTAGTAACGAGCCGATTATTCCGATCCGTAACGAGTGTTCGACACCGGGCGGTACAATCGAATTCAGGACTCTGTCCTATCTCTTCCGGATTTCCTTGAAAACTAGATTTTCGTTGCTGCTGCTCTAAAAGACTCGGAAGACAGTCGTTTGACTAGGAGACTCATTACTCTATCAAAGTTCAGAGAAATACCAAATTTTATTGGAGCAGTTTTTACTCGACCACCATCGATTGATTGGTTAGACGGTTGGTCTTGTAATTTGCCTCAATGGCTACATATCGTCAAGTCCTTGTCAAAAACCACCGTTCCGATATGGTGAACGATCAAAAATAGATGAGGAGCCTTCCATTCGAACGAAAACTGTTTTTCTGAGCCGCTATCCACATGAAACCTACCCTGCATGAATGGGCAGCCTTGCTTGGCATGAGGTAGAATCCCACGCCAACCAAAGTTTCCACCCAATCCCTGGTTCGGTACCCAAACCGGCTTCGGAGAGATTAAAGGTTTGGTTGGTCTAGGTGTAGCATTTCCGAACTCGGTAACCGAACCTCGACCACGCAAGGATTGAAGGCTTGGTTGGCTTGTGAAAATTCCCGATTCGGTCGGTACCGGAACCATGGGTGTGTTGTAAAAATAGAATATATATTTCTCCGTTAGATGGACGTATAGTTCAGATTTACATGAATACTTCAAAAATTCATAAAAGGCGTCTCAGGAGAAAAATCAGACAAAATAATGGCGTGATTCCAGGTATTAGTCCGCAAATTCGTTTGCATAGTGCGATATCTATACTCCTTTTATTAAGCAAAGTTTCGGGGAATGTTTGTATCTTATGTGTGAGACCGGGTGATACAACTGAAGTTAAATCCCTATCCCTCCCCTTCGAATTCTTTTCAATTTAGTTTTTCGTTGATGCTGTATTATGTAACTAGAAATGCAATGATTTCACCAGGGACTCATCATTCTGTGGAAGTTCAAAGGGAGCTCCAAATTCATGAAAACTATTTTTTCAAAAAGCACCGATTGATAGCTTCGACGTCAACGGTTGAAATGGTTTGTCATGATAGCTATCCATTTTAAGTTCTTATCGAAAATCGTCCATTGTTGAATGTTTGACATCAGGCGGTGGGCCCCACACTGAACAGAAACGGACCCAGTCGCATAATCATATGTCCTACTCATGAAGAGATGGACATATGCTTTGACTTACTAAACAATCGGGCAGATCAAATCAAATTCACACGGGAAAGGCCTAGAGAGAACTGGTTGCCATTCCTTAATATCCAGGTTCAGCTAGCGAGGGGAACGGTAAGGAACGAATGGTGCAGTAACCTAGCTGTAAGAATATTCTTATTCATTACCGCTCGGCTCACCCCACATGAACAGAACAATCTGTCATCAGCAATCTGTTCAGAGTTGCCAGTAAAGTCTCCTCTGATACGGATCCCAAGACAGAATCGCTGGACACAGCTCGAAGGATTGCGGTCGGTAATGGGTATCCTTACCACTGCAAGGGATCACAAAGTGGGGGGCATTTCCCCCTCGTAGAACTTATGAACGAACACCGGTCAATAAGCTGACATTTTGCCTACCATTCGTTTCCGACGATATGAGCAGAGCAGTTCGTGCATGTGTGACTAGGTGTGATCTAAAGGAAAAGGTCGTGGTTGTGGAAATACTCCCAGGAAAACTTTGTCAACAACTGGTCCGCAATCGCCTATCGACATCTTGTGTGCACACCAGATTGCCTTGTGTGTCCTTCCAGTCGACGGGGTGATTACAAGAGAGCGGGAGTGAGAGCAGGAGTGATTTACGAAGATCGTTGCCAGGCCTGTGATGCTGAATATACTGGTGAAACGGGCGCCTCTTCCGTACACGAATCAAAGAACACCTTTAGGGGCTAAGAAAGTCTCGCACCCAATCACCACTGGAAATGCATTGAGTTCTGTGCCACGATGGTAGCGAACTCACAATTTCAGTAACCATCTTGGCACTAGAAACGGAGCTTACTGCGTGGAAAGCACTTGAGGCGTATTGGATTGCAGCTAGAGACCCACAAATTGACAGGAAGGAAGAGCGTACGGCTGTAACCTGTGACCTCGCGCCCTTTCTCGACCTCTGCGAATTTTGAGATTACGGTGAGGTCAGAAAGGAGGTAGGCTTGCTCAAAGTACGCATACTGTAAACACTGGGTGGTCGATCTAACAATTGTAGAGTCATTCTCAATGGTTTCCGGCTTTCTAGGCTCTGACGAAGGCGAACTCGCCGAAACGTTAGCCACATAAAGCTGTGAATCTTGGAAAGGCTGAAGCAAATATACATACATATCAGTCAAAGAACCCCAGATGGTTGGAAGACCTGGTTGTCCTCGGCGGGTACCGATCATAGATTCGATTCCTGGACCATGGGTGTGTGATAGTGCGTCTTTTGCAGCTAAATCACATCCGCTCATGAGTACCTGTAAGAACAGATTACCATATCAGAACCAAGCCGTAATCGGAAGTGCTGGTCTGAGATTTTGTTCGCAGAGTACGGTATCTATCATGCAGTTCTTCCGCTTAGAAAATTTTTAATGGCCATCCTTTCAGGGAATTAGAGAGGGGACAGCTACAAGTTTGGAACTAATTTTAGTGACTTTATTCATCAGTTGTTGAGTTCTACTGTGAAATTGGATATTGGCTGTGAGCGAGAAGGGGCGACCTCTGTGTATTCATACCGAGCTATGAATCTCGGTGTGAACTCAAATGAGATGCAACGAGCTTTGCGGAAGCAATCGTGAGCTAGTGATTCGTATGCATAAATCACTAATCCACAGTCTCTTGTAAGAGTGGAAGCAGCAACTAGACATATTCTATTGAGGATCAGTAGACGACATATATTGCTTGGAACAAGCTCACTAAGAAAAGTTTTGGAGGTTCGATATCAGGTAGATAGTTTTGAACCATACTAGCACAGATGGCATGGTTCCGGTTTTCGAAGTTTTAGACTGGACAACCTTGGGCAACGGTATCGGTCAGAAACACAGTTCACTATAGTCTTGTGGTATCTGGTTTCAGACAATTGATGGAAGTGATAGTCGGAATAGTACAAAGGCGAGGAAAATGCGAAAATCGGCGTGTTCAAGAAGTCGAAATCTTCAGAAGGTAGTAAAATTGTGGGTTTGACGAGAATATGACGACAAAAGCTGCATTGAAGGTTGACAAGCTGTCCAAATGTGGGTGCCAATGCGTACAGCTGGCTACAGTAAGTGTATGAGTGCAACGTGTGCATCCCGGGGCTACACCTACAACGCCGTGAAAACTCGTCCGACTTTGGGTGTGTATGTCAACTGAGCCGGTTTGAGGGCCCTTATTACTCCCTATCTAGGCCGTTTTTCCATACGGTAGCGTTCCTTGTAGTACCCTTACTAGTTAATTCTAGGGAGAAACCTCAGTTTTTTTTTGTAAACTGTGCCTTCAAGGTTAAAGGTGGAAGAGAACGTTCGTATAAGCAGTGAACTGATACAACTCTAAGGCTAGGGTGGGCTAAATGATGGGGGTTAGTCGATTTCAGAAGAGTACTGATAGACAAGGCAGGGAGCGGAAGTTCTCCCTTTATAGGTCTGGAAGTCGGGTCAATGCCGGGTTAGGGCTCCAGATGAGAACGTTTCAAAGGCAGGAGCGAGGACCAGTCGCGGGACTTCAGCAGAACATGCTGTCAAGTGAACGGACACTATCGTGGTGATCAGCTTTTCCTCGCGTAAACTCATAAGTTTAAGTGGAGGGAAAGCGATGGCAGTTGTTTTGCAGACGCCCATAAAAGCGCTTTTGAAGCGTTTGGAAACAGACATCACTTTACGTCATATTTCTATCACAGCAGATTGTTCAGATTAGGATAATCACCTGAACGTAGGAACGAAGTAGAATGAACCAGAGGCACCACAGAAACTGGCTGAACGAAGTACGCACTCCCATGCTATCGGCATGATCAAAGGCAATGACGTGAAACATGAAATTCTCTGAAATGTATGGATTGTCTATCAATTGCTCACATGATCTTAAACATGACCCCTTCCTTCCTCCCCCTTTCCCTCCCCTTATCCGCTGCCCCACTCAAGTTATTAGGTCATCTAGAATGGTTTATAAAGAGGTAGTAGTCAGCGATGGATCTTCACGGAATGACTCGAAGCCCTATCTCGTATGAGAACGGCATTTGATCTCATGATTTTCTTCTCAAAGCCCGAAGTTACTTTGCTCCAAAACGCATGGAAATGACTAGGATGACGTCATTTGGAAATCATAGTCTCTGACTTTCGCGTGGCCGTTTTGGTTTGAATTCGGGAACAATGAATGTGCCTTTGGTGAAACGGTGCAAGCCTCAATAGACCATTCATACTGGTGTTCAAAATAACCTGAAGCTCTTTCGGTATGTTAGGCCAACAAGATTATAACTTTTATGACTACCGACGACAACTCGTCTCCTGCGACAAGTCCTCTGGAGAGCGCTTCGGAAGCGGAAGGTTCCAGAACACCTGATCTCTCGGGTGAAGGACATGTACGATGGCTCCACCACAACAATACGCACCTCACACGGCCATACCGGAGCAATAGATGTCACGGTTGGGGTACATCAGGGATCAGCTCTGAGCCCGTTCCTCTTCCTGTTCACGGTGGACGTCATCACAGAAGGACTCATAGATGCACCACTGAAGACCATCTTCTACGCTGATGACATCGCTCTGATAGTGGAGAGCAAGGAAGAACTCCAG
>UZAF01019848.1:0-16767 GCA_900617895.1 Haemonchus placei | reverse complement strand
TTTCCGAAATCTGACGACTCGAAAGCACCAAAGTAGGTATGTGGCCTAAGGTGTATCATAAACATAAGGGCGCGTGCAGATTTGGAGAAACCCTCCAAACAAGGAAATTACGGAGGTTCGAAAAGTTGTTACCATATTTATGGCGCACCCTTCACTTGTAAGCAAGATAAACTCCTCCATAGAGTACATCGGCCTCTTACGCTTACATAGTACATAGTACAGGACGTTACTTTTTGAGACGGTAGAGAGGAGATGGTGCAAATGTGTCGGTGGAAGTTGACCTAATCGCTTTGTTCGCCACGCAAGCTTCCGCTGTTTCAAGAAACGGTTCACTTCGATCTGGATGCGAATATTGCAATCAACTTGACTTACAATTAGAAATGCTAAAGTTACTTTGCACAGGGCGGAGGTGGTATACTGATAAGAGGCGCATATCACACACGCATGAGAATCCCGGATTGATATCTGCCTAAGCCAGCTTAGCCTTCCATACCTCCGGGGTCGGTCAATTGGTACCAGACTCGTCAGGGATTATAAAAGCACTGACTTGTAAATTGGCTGGCAGGTCATTGTTCAGGCCGCATACAGTCAAAAGTCCTCGGCCGAATGCTTCTTCCGTCGTACTTCCCAGTCGTAGCCTCTTTACTACTTGATCCGATCATGCGAAATTTCAATATGTGTAGCATAGGTGTATGGTGAATATTTACCGCTATTAGCCTGCAATCTGACCATGTTCCAGATATTCCAAAGAGCGTGAACTCAGAATTAACTGAAAATACGGATGATGGCCCTTTTGGGATTTCCTTCCTTTTTGTCATGTTTAAGGGGTACGAGCGCTAATGCCAAACACAGTGTAGGAGAAACGTACATAAGGTGCGAATAACTGCAGACGTCGCTAACTTTGCTTTTTGCGGAGTCTACTACCGCAGAGACCACCTCCCTCTTGGTAATGCGGAAATTGTTGCTTCGCAGTCAAATAGAGCCGTATAGTGTGAAATATGCTTCAGTTAAAGATATCAAAATTTTGAACGATTTGCTCTATCAAGAAAAGAAACTACGGCCAAGAAATAGTGAGGCCGAAGACTTTCGAGCGCAACTGTAAGATTTGATATGGCACTACCATTCTGTGTGGGAGTCGAAAACCTTATCCTCTTTATCCTTCGAAATTGGTCCCTCCTATAATCTGATTCCAAAGAAAATACTGAATTTTGGGGATAGAACAGCGACAGGATGGTCAAATCGCGTGATAGGATCGGTTAAGAGAGCGAGCGCCATCTTTCCACCTAGAGCAGCGGTGAACCTTGGCAGTGATTCCAGCAAGGACCGGAAATCAAACCTCTGACCAAACTCCTCAATCAAAGATTCGATTTTTTGTACAATCAAGGGGCTTGTTCGCACAGGCACTTAGAACAGGGTAGATTTGTTACTGAAAGAATATTGGGTACACTTCTCCCTCAAACAGAAATGTCTTCAATTCGCAACTCTTCACTCCTGTGTACGTATTCTGATCAAGTATTATTATTTTTGACAAACTTCTCGAACACTTTTGCAAGTTACAGTTAGCACTCAACTTAGTCTGCTTTCGCATTCTCTTTTTGTGATCTGTGTAAATTTGTTGATTACCTCACTGGTGATTTTGTTCTGCTCTGAAAACGAGCTTTGAGTGAACTAATGTACACTCTATGTACTGCACCTGCCGTTCCATTTGAAGTTAAACAGTTTAAGTGAGGTGCACATATCAAAAGTGGGGACAAACTCAACTAATCGTATAGTTGCTCGACAAAAGAAATAGAAAAAGAATCTATTCCGCTGATTTCTAGTATAACCTATACAATACAACTATAATAAAAGGGTCTCACCGAATCTGAATTCGAAACAATCTCCTGCTCCCCATCCTGTATGATTGCCTGTATGATTGCTGCTGTGCGGCTGATCCCTCTTGACTCTTTTCGGGATCTTCTCTTTTTTATAAATTTCCTTCAATGTCTCGAATGCTTCTCCGATATTGTTCATCTGTAGCCTATCAGGGGCACCGAATGTGTTCAGTGTCGTACACTCCCCATTATTCGCACTGAATATTTAGGATTAGTTGTATATATGCATTCACGATTCGGATAAGAGTACACATATACTTCTGGAAATGAACACTTTCCTTCCTGTCTAGAGCGGTTTGAGCTCCCACCCTTCCAATAAGTTGGTTACTCCGTTATTGCGGAGCCCATTCTTTACCATTGTGGCTTTTTGCAAATAACATCAAAAAATGACGGAGGCTGATAGTTTCACGTCTCCAATTTATGGAATACTATGAAATATGTGAGTTTAGCCGGAAAGCAAAGGCTCGTTATCAAAAAAGCTCGGAGTCGGCGTTTGAACATATTAAGGCTGACAGTTGGTTACAAACACAAACCTATGAAAGTAATGTTTTTTTTTAAATCGATCATAATCTGAATTAGTTCGCTGCTTCCTCTGGGTGAAGTCTTCACACCGCACGTGACAGAGAAATTTTCTTGGGAAAACTGCCTTCTCACAAAAGTCTCTCTGTTTTGTCCCGAAAAGTTCGTATAATTTGGAAACCCTCCTAAGCTTCACGACTTTAGTTGCTATAGGTCAATTTTTCCGTTTTCGGAATGAGTCTTCATTGAAAGAACTGTCATGCAGTTGTAGTGAGAGTCCGTTTCCTCACAGTATTTTGATGGGTGTAAATTCTGTAGCTGTATTAAGAGCCGTCAGTAATTAGCCATACCCAGAATAATTGGGTTCACGGGAGCATTTCGTCATGAATTCACTCAGTGTTAGTATACTAGGCGGGAAAGCGGTCCCAGCAATTTAGTAAAGACTCGTGGAACCACAGTACGGAATTTTTTACAAATGGGCTGTAGAAATTCCAGTAATATCATTCATTTCTGTATTATTTATGACTTAAGTCAATGTCGAATAATGGCGTACTCCAAGTGCACATAGGCTGAGGAGCCGCCCAAGCCGCTTCGGTGCAATTCGTATGCCATCAAGCAGAGTTGCATGGAAAATGCCATAGCGAACATCGATAAGCCTTGGGATAGGAAAACCCTGAAACAAACAGAAACGTTACTATAGTGACTTCAAATATCCAAGGGTGAAGACCAGGTCAATGCCTGAATTTGATGAAGCAAAAGTCAACCAGTTGCTACGCCATTTTCAATGGCAAATATATTGAAATAAAATTGGTAATATTCGAATATTTAACAAAATTACGTGGTTGGCAAGTCGGTTGGCAAAGCAGAGTCATTGATGATTTTTACCTTGCAACTTCATTACAATTGTCGGAATTTGTCACTACAGCAACGTTATCGAAAGCGATGGTGTGTGGCGTTCTACGAATTTCGAAATCCAGATGCTGTAAAGCAATATTATTGTATATTATCGGTGAAAACGCCACAACATAAGTTTGTGCTCTCGTTACCACTGGAAATCATATGTACTTGAGTATTTATTATGTGACCTTTATTTTGAGTACTGTGTTGCAGAAGGCGCAGCTGCCTGCATGCGCATGTGCGTCGCGGTGAGGATGATGCAGCCTTCACAGCTTCCACAACGCTGTGAGAACTCATCCGCTTTTGAGTATGAACGTTGGCTAAGCCGCCTTTGAGGCCACTATTAAGCCCCATCTATGCCACTTTTTGGCCCGGCAGCGCCCCTTCTGCCATGCTTGGGGAACACGAATTCATCTCAGAAATCAGAGAAACAAACCATTTTTATCGTGGACTGTACCTTAATCATTTATTTTGTCACAAACATTCTGATTTTAAATCATCGCAAATAGGTGAAAAACAGGCATGGAAACCAACTTCGCTTTTCTTTCCCACTGCGTAGAAGATCCAGAAAAACACAAGGCTAAGAAGTACCATGATATTGATAAATAGTGCAGCTCTTAGAAACGGTCGGAGTTTTCTGTAAAGAGTATGTCATTAGTTCATTAAGCATGCTGGAACGGGGGCAATGTGCACGTGCTTCACAACTGCGTCAACTAAGTTCAAGTGTAGGGCGTTTCAGGCAGTGTGCCTCATAGTGAATTTTTCATCTATAGGGAAAGTTGAGACTTAGGTTACACCTCCACTCTGCGTCACCTCATTCTAGGTAGAATTTGCAAAGCTGCAAATTCTACCTAGAATTTGTAACTTTGAAACTTTGAAAAGAGCCTCCCATACTGAGCTACAGTAAAGGTCAAAAGTTTGGAAACTTTTTAAATTCTCGAATAGCGCGGCCAGTTGAGATCGTAATTAACCCAAAGTTACATATTAGATATAAAATCATGTGGAAAATACGGCATGCTATGTGGTTTCACGAAAATCAAAAGTCTGATACCTAAAAAAAGAAAAGTTCAAAGAACAGCGCGTCGAAAGATTGGAAACTCGCCACTTTAGGCTTCTTCTTGTCCAGGTTGGTGGATTTTTCGTAATGTTCAATCAAAGCATGGTATATTGGGCGGTTTTTAGATGGGATCAGGCAAAGAATTCCCAGTATCCGTCCAGGAAGTAGTTATTGAAGCTATTCTTTCCGGAACGAATATGAGTGTGCTTTCCCAACTATACAATCTCGCTAAAAGCACTATTTCCAAGGTTTTCAAGCGTTATCGAAGCCGAGCATTTGTGATGAGAAAGTCTCGCTCCGAAAGACCACGAAGGACAACACCAAGAGTGGACTTTTTAACTTTTAGGACTTTGATGGGCGATCCGCGCGCGACGGCTTCGGGTATTTGTAAATAAGTGACATCATTTACTGGGATTTCTATCAGCCAAAGCACTGTCCAACGTCGGCTTAGAGCCGGAGGACTCTTTGGAAGACGTGCTAGCAAAAAACCACTGGTCACCGCAAAGAACCAGAAGGCCCGACTTGATTTTGCGCGAAATCACCTAGCTTGAAATAGAGATGACTGGAAAAAAGCTTTGTTTAGCGACGAGTCAAAGTTTGTCTTTTTGGGAGTGATGGCATAATGTATTTAAGACGTCCCGTGAATAAGCGACGTGATCCGAAGTACCAAATCCCGACGGTCAAACACGAAGGAGGAAGCGTACTGCTATGAAAGGCTGGCAGGACACGATCAAGAAGGACATTGCTGAAGTCGAGGTGACTGCAGAAGATGAGTGACTGATGAAGGAGATGACCAACCAGAAGTGGACAAAAACCCTCCAACGGCGCGAGATCAACCTAGGGTAAAAAACGGTGAAATCATCGAAATTAGATGAGCCTTTCATCAGTATCGAAGGAGTTCGGTCGAAATAAAACAACAATCAAACCATTACTGTCCAAATCATTCAAAGAATTGTAGGGACTGTGCAATGTCCATACAATGTCTAAGGACCAGATGATATGATATCGAATTTTACGAGTACCAAAATGATATTATACCATTTTACCAACATTTTTCCAACTGAATGAACTCTTGATGTGGGCCAAACTGATGAAAAAACTACGTGAGGAAGTTGAGGGGGGAAGGGGGACTCCTGGGAGTGTGAGGCGTGGAAGCTACTCCATTGATAGTGCTCCACACATCAAATTCCAACGACTTGTAGAGGTTATGTGTCTGGCTGGTCCTGGTCACGATCATGACCAGTCAGGCACTTGCTTTGGCCCTGGTGCAATATGGAGCCAATCTGGAGGTGGCAGCATAAAATGCAAAAACGGCATAGCCTCAGAAATCTGAACCATCAACCCATCCTAGCCGAACGTCCTCGAAGTCCACATCGCTATCCACCACACCACCGTCGCCTCTGGCAGCTGAACCGTGGAGAGCCTATACGAAACTCCCTGCACTTTTCAACATATGGGTCCCTTTTTAGCCACCGTTCACATTATTTTCAATGTCGCCCCCACTGGCCCCTTCTACTGTGCGGACAGTCGACGCCATGACTGAAACGAACGACGCTTAATGGGTTAAAACGGCAATTTCTGGTAAAACCTTTTTCACTCCTTTTTGGCATTCAGAGGGCCATTTAGCGGAAATGGACCATAGTTATATACTCAATGCTCATGCCCTACACCATGTAAAAAACCATTTTCAAAAAGCGTCCCACGCCCTGAAAGACCTTCCTTGTAAGTAATCGCATTGACGTGATCAGCTGATAGGGCTAGGTCTCTTTTTGAAGGACTCGTACTATTTTTCTCAGAGTTATTAGTGCTTAATCATCGTTGCTTGCTTTTTTACGCAGGGTTCCCGCCTCGAAGAGCAATATTTCAACTGTACCACATCGCCTCGATTTCAGAGCTCATACTCTGTTTTGTAGAACCTCGTTCGACTAGTCCTGTATTGACACCATGGCGTCCCACCTCCGTGGTCTTTGCATTCAATTTACACTTGGTCCAAGGAACATTTTGCCGTAGTTTCGTGAATGGCGCGTGAGGGGAAAGCTGCATCTTCCCATTGCCTACTTCATTATGCCGTACTCTATATAATTTTCCTGCATCAAATTTCTAGACGTTAATTCCTCCTGTAGTTTGAAAATCCTTCGAAACATTGTTCATTCGCTTTGACCAACTCAACTGTGGACACGAAACTAACAGCTTAGGACCCGATCGAAGAACATTTCCACCTTACTTCCTTACTCTTACTTTACTGGCTGTGCTCCCTCTACCAAGATCTCCAAAATTACAATAAAAAATTGAAATGCAACGATTTGAAATTCAAGCGGTGCCTTGTTCTAGTACTAGCTTTTATCTGCACTTTTAATTAGTTCATGGAAATTAGCATACGTTTTGAGCTTCCATTGCCTTTCATCTACTACTGCCAAACTTTTTCTTCTGATTGAGGCATAGCGTACTCCTTCTGACGAGCGAGAGGTCTGGAATATGGTGTTCAGGAAAAAGAGAAGAATGAAAAAATGCAGTGAAAGAAATATACATCAAATATAACAGATCAAACAACAACAGGAATTGCAAAAAGGTAAAATTAATAAACGAGTGTGAGAAGAAAGTAGTACCAATGGTAGTCAATAATGGTATCTAGATAGGATGTCTCTTTTTCTTTTCACACTTCTTTTCGCATAACCTTTCACTTTATTATGAACGGACAATTTAAAACGAACAGAAGGGGACCTGGCTTATGGATTTCCGGTCAAACATATACACCATGCGCACACGCACGCACACAAACACTTGCACACATACACACACGCGCCTTCGACTTCTCGCACGCTCTGCACCTTGTATGTTTAGTCCTCCCCTGCCAACCAACATCAGTGTTCGCCTGTGGCTCTTCCAAATTCGAAAGCTCTAGCCCTATGGCAGCAAAGTTTGGCCCTTAATCCGGGTGGGGTCCAGTCCATTCACCTACCAACTGTACTGCAATACTGTCGCCTGTACCTATCTCAAGTTTGAACGGTCCTGAGGACCTGAGGAAGCTGGAGTTATGTGCTTCTGGTCGAACATACACGCAAATATAAGTTCGCCCATACACACGCACAGACATATATATATATATATATATATATATATATATATATATTTATATATTTATATACACACAAGCACACATACAAACACGCATATCGATGCACTTATACTGACTGACACGCACCCAGAGTTACAAACACTTTCACGAATGCGCACATGCATTCTAACACATACACTTATTCAAATACACAAAGACACACACAGATACACGCCCAAACACAAGCACAAATTATTCAGTTACACACGGACACCCATAAACATCAAGTCAGTCAAACACACATACACACATGCACACATACACACATACACACATACACGCATACACACACATACACTCATACACACACGCACACACTACACACCCGCGGAAACAAGTATACATTCCAGAGAAATAAACAAACAAACATGCACATTATTCTGCTTTTCCGACAGAGATGAAGTAATGGTCGTGATAGATAGTACTAATGTTTTGTGGGAGCCCTACCCTCACTATTCATGAGATGAATCGCTTCAAAAGTAACTCTCTTGTTTCCATTCAAAGATTTGGAAGACAAGCGAATTGCCTTTGCTTTTTCATCGCCTCATATCCAAAAACCGTCATGCAAGGTCATTTGAAACCGTGTTTGGATTTTATTGCGACTTTTCTTGACGAGTCGACCATGCCTTTTTGTGCTGAAATGTTCTCAACTTCCGAAGGGACCCTATTTTTATGCATCGCTTCTTATTTGTCAATTTCGTCGTAAACGTCTAACACCGCTTCAGCTTCGTTAGTTTTTTTTTCTCAAGCTAATCTCCACATGAGCTTTGCTTTCATTATCGTGTTAGACCTACATATGTACATATCTAATGTTATAACTTTTATAACAGTATAGATTGCCAGATGTAAGATAAATCAGTCGCACGGTTGGCGAATCGTTACAATTCAGTTGTCTCGAAAATTCTGAACTTTAATCTTGATTAACTTTTAAAAAGCTAGGGCTAGGAAGAGCATTCGCAGAGCTCTCCGGAGCTTCGTCAATTATAAGACCAAGATGACATCCCTTCGTCATCCTGACGGGACTGTTACTGCATACCGAAGGACAATGGAGAAGGTCATCTACGACTTCTGATCTGATCCTTCGACAGCCACGCCCAACTGCCTACCTATCATCTTAGGCTAGACGGATACGTTGTCCCTTTAGTTCTTCCTCCCAAAATTCGACATGCCATCACGTCGATGAGGAATGGTACGGCTTCCGGTCACAGGATCAAAGCAGGTTAAAGAGTCTGAAGAGCTTTCTGCCAGTCATTGTCAAAACCCTGGCCGGGTTTTTCACGCGGTACATGTCGCAATGCATAGGGTCCACTTCGTGAGAAACTAGTAAATCGTGTTGCTGAATAAGAAGGAGATCCAGACGACATTGGCAATTATCGCCCAATTTGCCTGCTCTCTGTAATCTATAAACTCTTCCCAAGAATCATCTTAATCAGCATTGACAGAATATTAGATGAAGGACAGCCAAGCGAGCAAGCAGAGTTTCGGAGAGAGTTCAGTTTAATCGATCACATCCACATCGTTACAGGACTCACTGGTGCATCGCGGGGTTACAAAATGCTGTTGGGCCTTCGTTCAACGATTTGAAGGAACCGTTTGATACTGTCAAGACAGAAGCGGTAATTGAAGCCCTGGACAACCATGGTGTTCCAACTTAATATATAAGGATGCTTCGTGAGCTCTACAACAACTTCAAGACCAGGATCTCGCCATGCTATGAAGGAGTAATTATCAACGTGAAAAGAGGGGTTCTACAGGGCGATACCATCTCGCCCAAACTTTTCAGTGCCACTCTGGAGAAAGTCACGCGTCATATGGGAAGGGAAGACTTGAGAGTGAGGGTCGACGGCCGCTAGCCACATCACCTCCACTTTGCAGACGACATCGTGCTTATAACATCGAAATCGAGCAGGCGGGACGAATGCTGGCCGAGTTTGACAGTGCTTGTGGTAGGATCGGCTTGAGACTGAACATAACGAAGACGATGTTCGTGAAGAACGGATTGGTACCTGATCCTCCCTTCACGCTAAACGGAAGGAATATCTCCGAGTGCCCTAGCTATGTATATCTAAGTCGGGAAGTCAACATGATGAAGATCTAGTTCCGGAGCTGTGCAGAAGGAAACGCGTCGCGTGGGGAGCATTTAAGAATATTGAGAGAGTAGTGAAGAAGACAAAGAACATCCGGCTTCGCACTCACCTTTTCGACACTGCTGTCCTTCCTACTTTGACGTACGTCTCAGAGATTTGGACTCCATGAAAGCACTATGAGCGCGCATTTAGCGTCATTCAACGCGCTGTGGGAAGGACGGTGCTCGGAATTCTTATATACACGCAAAGCGGAAGGGAATGCGGAGTTCCGAGCACCGTCGACGAATGAAGATCAGGGAATACACCAAGAAATCGGAAACTGTATGGGCAGGGCACTTACGGACTGGATCTCTCGGTACGTGAAACGAACATTAGGACGACCCCCAGTAGAACTTCTTCACCAAAGCTCTAAACGAAAGAAATGTTTTGCTCCGTGTCCCTCGGGCGAGTACGATTCACTGGACTAATCTGGCTCGCGACGGGAACGACTGGGGCGTTACTGGCGCCCGCTCGAAGAAATCGACGATCAACGGAACGACATGTGATACAGGTGAACTTTAAAAAAATGCAGTATCAATGTAAAACATACATATGTCACTACCAACAACTTGTTGCCAACAAAGGCAGGGTGTTTATGCCCGTACCTAGAAGTTCAGCTGCTGCAAGGTATTAATTCATTTTCAAGATCTTTCGGGCATATCGTATTCCCTGCAGCAAGATGGTTGCTGGCGTACAAGAGTAGATCAGGGTTGTGTGGAGAGTGCGGCCAAATTTTTCAGTCGGGTTTTCGACTTTCACGATCTCGAGCTGTATGGTCTTCGAAAAAAGAGGTCTTGCCTTGTTGTGAAGTAGGTATATCTTGTTGAGTTCCAAAGAAGTTAGCTGGAGGCTCTCCGCCAAAAATTTCGTAGCTGACGGCAGAATACCTCGCTGATTACCGTGTCACTGAGAGGAATAAGTTCTCACTGATATTTATCGTGCGCGAACTCCCCAGCAGACACACAGCTTGATCTTCTTACTGCTCATTCCTGATCTCGCAGCTGCTTCAGCCTTCTCTGATGGATCCTGCACTGATGCCCCGCCTGTACTTTATCTCAGTGCACCACTTCTTATTTCCACAGATAACGTTGTCCGGTCAGTCTATCGGGAACGTGAGCGATGTTGTAGACAGTACTCAATTTTTGAGAGCTGGGCAACTCATGGGCTTTTTCAAGAACACGAAGACCTCTGTTCATCGAATATTTGGAGCTGCCAGATGTGATTGCTTGAGAACGAGTTCCGTACGATTTGCTCCGATCTGAAAGTTTAACTACTCCAATTAGATGTGCACGAACTTTTGAGACAACCTATTATATGGTAGAGATTAGCTGGTATTATCAATTTTGACAGGGTACGCACTTACACATGTTCGATTGCTTCTTATGTGATTGAAAATCAACTTACCGGATAAACTCGTTTTCCTGGATAGGATTTGGCAGCGCCATCTGCAACCATAGCTAATTAATCAAAGAGATAAGTTTCTTCAAACGCAAAATGCGCTTTGTAAACTTCGGATTGATTGCCAAGATTTCGCCTTGTTAAACGCTCTCGCAATCAGGTATAAATGTGAGAAAAATACCAGAAAATCAATGAGAAATAATATCAATTGCGAATAAATGCAGCAACTTACTCCTCGCCCTGCGGTCACGATGACAATTATTGATCATTAAACATTAACGTTTCGGTCATTCGCCCCGTAGTTTTTAGACTCACAAAGCCTGGATTATGGCACTGCGTAAGCAAACTCGCGACTTTTCATTACTGCCTGAACTAAGACGCTGCTTTCCCGACCGGCCTCCGAGCACGCGAGCGAGCGTGCCGGCCAGGGGCTACTCGGCATTCGGTATCGGACGAAGATTCAGTTGTGAACAAGGGAAAGCGTCGCCCCTGCCGGAATTTAAAGGCAGCCAGGTGACTGAATTCAGCTGATTAAAGCGGGTTGTAGACGAGCTATTGGTTACGAGATAACTGTTTGAAAACACGCATTACATTTTGTATCAATTTAACGTGGATAGCAAACTGATTCTGTCTATCCCCCATTGTTGGGATTTCTGGCAAAATCCTCGTTCAGCGTACAAGCTTCTGAGACCATCGCTTTCCAACGAATGCATAGAAGCGGTTTCATCGAGGAGCCTCAGTCTTCAGCAGTCTAGAGATGTAACTTACGGATCAGCACTGTCGAAAATTTTCTTGTATGGGTGATATTTCTTCTTTGATAAGTGTTTTCAGTCAGTTGAGTAAATGTTCGTGTAAAATTGTTCGCTTTACTACAGCCAAACAATTGATGCGCCCTTCAACGCTGCTTCCTTGTTTTCAGCAAGCAGATATACTTCTTGTCTTCCTTCATGCTCCGGCCTCAGTCCTGTTGAGATAGCTGAAGATGTGGCCAAGTCTCCAAAGCTGGTTTCACTCAGACGGACAACTCACACAGATTGATTTTCAAGTCCTTCTCCATCAATCCACTGAGTAAGGTGAAGGTCCAGTTTGCTTGGTCGACAGCTCGTCCGCAGCTTATTTACGACACTGTGTGACACCCTATGTCGTGTTCCGAGCCCTTTCAATTGAGAAGTGAATGAATAAGCGTAGAGGTCATCAAATGCATATGCTACCAGGCTTGCGGCGCTCAGTGCACAGGTGATAAAGGGGGAGACCCTCCACCACAGGTTCAGGTTTCAGAGGGATGCCCTACTGCATCACCTTTGGCAGGCATCGTGTACAGTATCCTGGTGGCTACAAGTTCACAATTTCGGTAGCTCTCTTGGCATGAGCAATGGAAGCTGTGGCGGGGAAACTACTTTGATGTTTTGCTGTTGTTAGTAGTCCAAAAACTAATGAAAAAGAAGAGTGTGTGATCATAAACGGCAACACCATGCCTTACTCCTCTGCAGTTTTAGGTCATTTCAAGATCAGTATGCTTGCTGGCCTGCTCATTTCACGGTAATGTTCTTTCTTGGGCGGTCGATCTAATTCTGCTTCGATTAGAGTAAGATTTGAGTAGACCATATTGCTTCCTTGTATTGGTATGGGTTACAGAAGTGTTCTAGTCTAGAGGACTGTCCTGAGGAATTTGTGCCTGTCAAGCCTGGGTGAGGAATGGTCTCAACCTGTTTTTTTGAAGCCTGAAGAAGGCGAAGAGACAAAAACGTAGGTTACATAAAGTTATGAATGGAAATGTAGTTAAAGTGGATGGGGTAAACACATAGCGGTCTCAGTATAATAGGGCATCAACGTGCTACGTGTTATTCCATATTATACCACGGAAATATAATTTTTTCTACACAAGCTCTAACAGGAAAGGAGTGAAGGAGTGTGGAAGACTCGATTGAATGTTTACCTCTTCTCTCATCCCAGCATTCATCACGGGGTAATCGTCTCACTCATCCCGGTGCCCCTCCCCTCCCCAAATTTGAATGAAAAACTACATTCCATGAAAAACGGCATATCAGCGCACAGATTTCCGGTGCCCATCCTTTTCTTCGTATCTGGCGCAGCAATAGTATAACATAAACATAAAATAATACGTTATACCGTGTTAACTTCTTGTATCACTAACCTGCTATGTGCTGTCTCCTACGCTCTCCCCATCTATGTTTTCACTAAGTTATGTATTTTTCGAAAGGCTCAAGCCAATAAATACACAAGGACTCACCTTCGCCCCTTCTCAATGGGTATGGCCCTTCGGCAGAACTCTTTATTGGATAGGGATACCTTCCTTCTGCCGAATTCTTGCTCGGATAACTGCGTGCTCCTTCCTTCGACATCTTCAGGAGGCCTCAGGTCAGAAATGAGAACTACCATATCTACTCATCTTGCTTTCTGATAATGTCAAGATGAAAACGTGATTATCTTGGGCTAACTAGTATTTATACGAGAAAGTAATTCAACTCAAGTCGACCTCACTTTCACATTAGATCGTTATTTAATAACGTCTTCACGTGACTTGACCTGGCTAGATCTGTTCGCATGATAGAAGCCAGGCTCAATTAAGGCTGAGGAATGAATGCGCATCTGATATCGAACTAACATGGATGGCCTCTATAATTACGTATGCTTCACAGCCTTTTTTATAGTCGATTACATTTGCAGGTCGTGGTCATATTAATTTCAGAATTACTGCGCCTTTAGGGAGATCTCTTGTGATTTATTCTTTCTAGCGCGAGACGAGTATTCTCTCCTTTTTGCAACTTTATGTGAATTTTCTTCAGTGAATTTTTAG
Source organism: Haemonchus placei (assembly GCA_900617895.1). Taxonomy (NCBI): domain Eukaryota; kingdom Metazoa; phylum Nematoda; class Chromadorea; order Rhabditida; family Trichostrongylidae; genus Haemonchus; species Haemonchus placei. Next base: position 2,963 of record UZAF01019848.1, on the reverse strand, counting down.
TCTTCTTGATGTTATAGTCAATGTGGTGCACTAAACGTAGCATAATGTATAACAGAAAACACCAAATCATGGAGTTTATAATCTGAAAAGCTAACCTCACAAATGCGATCACGCTCCTATCGTCGATATCGTTTTTCAAACCACGACGTTTAGAATCACCCTCCAGATTATGGAGATCCAAGAGACATACTCAACACCCCAAAGCTTTGACTCTCTCGAACACAAAGCTCAACCTTGTTCTATGTTCACTTGCGATAAGACGAAGTTGAAGCAATTCCAATATAAAATAGCCTTTAAAGTATGTAGCTATCGAGCATCCTATTCTTTGAGAACTACCAGCGTTTCTATTATAACTGTTCTCATCATGTTGCGTATAATAGCGATAGATAATCATATCCAGACCTTATATTGTAATCTATTATGTTTGCTATTGTATTGTATAGTATTATTTATACCGCATGTTTGCCTTCAGCAGCATGATATAATTTAGAAAAATAAGGACAGGTAACCTCATTTCAAATTCCAATTTTTCTTCGCCTTTTTGTTGATAGGTCTTCGATCAGTGGATCAATGCTACTGCTTTCTTAAGTTAGCAAAATGAGTAGCTGTGGTAGTTGTCATTTCTGATCTGAGGACTCCTGAAAATGTCGAAGGAAGGAGGTCGCACTTATCCGAGCAAGAATCAGCAGAAGGAAGATATCCCTATCCAACAAAGAGTTCGTTAAAAAGGCCATACCCATCGAATAGGAACATGAAATATTGGATAGAAAGGAGTGATTGTAGAAAAAAAACAAAACAACAGGAGAAGGCGTCCAACACATTCAAGCCGTCCTTGAAGGAACCTGTTGTAATGATGTTGTAAAAAGAGGATTATTCATAACTATACTTCTGCTTTTGCATGAGTAATGTCGTTTTCCTCCATTTGCTTGCTGCCGACTTTGCATGGTACTTCGCGTGACTTTGTATGCGTTTCAGCGATCTGGTTTACCAACAAGACGATGAATGTTTTCTAAGAGAAAGGCACAGTTCACGACGAAAATGTCTCAAAGCTCTCCTACTAGAATGATTCGGTGACTCTTCCCCCTAGAATGGAACATCACCATACTCGGGCCGAAAATCGGCCTAGACAGGGCGTAATAAGGGCTCCAAAACCGGTTTGGGTGGCGCAGTTGTTCGCTCACTCAAAAAGGCCTTTTTATGCCAGCACTTGTTACTACTGCACTATTCACGGGACGAGGAGTATAGTACGCTTAAAAGAGAGACACCCAGACGGCCATTTTATACAACAGCTTTCTTGCTACTTTCTTAAAGTCTATCGGCTATTCTAAGAAATGCAACAGCTTTGACGAGTTCTTCACCACTCCGGAACAGTTACCGCAAGATTATGGTAAACTTGCCTCAAAACAACTTAATCGATTTAGGGTTTGCAAATGAAAGGCTGAGTAGGCGGACGATCGCGCAAAATTTACCTATGTCACCGCCTCTTCTGAGTTTACATATTTTCTTTGTTAAGCAAAGCCTGCTGTTTTCATTCAACTTGGTCTCTTGACCAGAAATTCAGGAAGGCTCTTCGCTTATTCTTTGCCCTAGATTCTACCGTAAATGCATTAGAAGGCTTGCAAACGATGTCTATGAATCGTTATCGATTGGTATTAATACATAGGCGCCATCTATGTCATTTTGGGAGCATTCCAACCCTAGCTTCTCTATTTCCTAAGCCTTGAGCGCCTTGTATTGGGAAGGATCGGATTAGGTTCAGTCTGTTATCGAACGGAAGCGGCCAATCGTGACTCACAAATTCAGCCGTATTCCTCGGAGGATCGATATAACCAGTAACACAATGAACTTTCTATTTCATAACACATTTCATATGACGGCGATCTGCACTTTCAATGGACGAGCGCTCGCGTTAGAAGTGGACATCAATGATTAGGCGATGTAAGCCAGGGAGATAAAATTGCGATGTCGTTGAACTAACCGGAATCGCCGTCCAAACGCCATTCAAAGGCTGAGGACTGAACGAGAACTGTTCCCTGGAACGAGTGGCAACAACATTGCAGGCACTCTCGTCAGTACGTCCTTGGCATGAACTATTGGACTATTCGTACGAAGGTCTCACAACCTGAATCGGACGCGCTCAAATACGAGGATGTGGTTCAACTCCAGCTCTAACACTCTTCGTTGCCTAACAGAAACAACGACGAGTTTGAGCCTGTAAGCCTCTACATACACGTGTAGAAGCTCAATAAAGATTTTTCCGATGGTATCATCGGCAATTTCCACACCGAGATTGGTCTCTGACAAAAGAGTGAAAAGCTTCATAACGGTGCTCACGGAAGGGAAGTGACTGATTGAGGTGTAACACTGATAGGGATTACCATTCTATCACTGCGTCTATTGTGATTCGCAATAACAGAAGCTTTTTGAATGGATTTGGAAGTCACCCGATAAGGAGTAGCTTACCTTAAAGGCACTGTTAACGACTAAATGGTTTCGAAGATATGCACATGGTTAGAATTCTGAGCCCCCTCTGATAACATTTGTGCAGGAATTAGGTCGGAAAACGGCTGGATAGGGCACAATAAGGCCAGGAACAGTGGGGGACGCGATGCCTCCGCCCCTCGTTAGGCTGACTACGTGTTCAAATTGTCATTCACCACGTTCGCACTGGAGCGAAGCTGGTGAAAAATCGATACGCAGATTGGCAAATAGCCAGGAATGATCAGCTGGTCGACCGCCTCGTACAGGAGCTAGTATTCAACTGTTATTTCTATTTTATGTTTGTATTTCTATTGTTTTTTTTTTGTTATGAATTTTTACGGTAGCATTCTTTAACCATTCTCGTAAATTTATTGAAGATTTTAACATATTTTGTGTAGATTATTGCATGCAAATGTTTTTTTATTTAAGAAACTCCGTTAAATTCGATGTGTTGTCTGTATTGCAGACACTGCGTCGCCTTC
>UZAF01019845.1:0-21364 GCA_900617895.1 Haemonchus placei | reverse complement strand
TGTATGTATGTATGTATGTATGTATGTATGTATTTATGTATGTATGCTTGTGTACATATGTATGTGTACATATGTATATGTGAATCGAAAAACCATTATCTTCAGGTGGCATTTGTATTATCTAGACGACACTCCGAAAAACATTGGCTTCAAGACTCCACCAAAATCGAACATAACCGTGAGAAGTACGGGAATCGGGATGGAAGTTCACGAACAAGGAGCCGTCTATGTCCTAGCATTAACCGGCCCGATGGTTCCTCTTATCTAGCTAATAATACATAGCTTTATTCCGCCTTGAACTGCCGAATCAAAAATCGATCATATGAATTTCAGTATAAGCCAGCGAAGCATATTAATCAAGTGGTACAGTCGAACTCTGTTTCCATCCTCTGGCAAGTTCCTCAAATCGTCATCATTACTGCAGCAGAAATTCTTTTTTCTATTACTGGTTATGAGTTCGCCTATTCACAGGTTAGTTGGAAAAACTTCACCTTGATCAAGTAGTCTGACTATGTAAGCAATGAGCTGCTGGAATTTGGTGTGTACAGGGTGTTTTACAAATATCCGCTATGTACTTGTTTGGAGGATTTTTCAAAATATGTCCTTCTCTTACGTTTATGATTACCTCAGCTTACATGTCTTCTCTGGTAATCTCAATTCGTCAGTTATCCCGAGAAAATGAGGCACCGACATCATCCAGCAGCCACTGTGTCTTTTTGCGCATTTATTGGGTCCTCTTTCAGGATCGCTAGTCCTTTCCCCCTTAACGAACCCTGAAATTGCGATGCGTAGTCGAGGCTCCAATGCGGTCTTCTCCCAGTTATGTCCCTTTTTTGTATACAATCGCTTGCAAATGATTGCGCTGCGAAATTTGCAGAAGTGCGAGAAAAATGACTGCCCATTTTAGTGTATGTTTCTCTTAGACGAGAAAGATTTCGGGCAAACACAAATATTCTCAGATAGGTCTGTGGAACCTTATAAGTTCAACTAGGAAAAGAGAGATAGAGCTAATGAATTGCCCTTTCGGGACGCGGCACGCGCTTCGACACTTTTTCTGTCGAAAAGTTTCAGCATGGTAGGAATGTATAGATTCTAAAGTGCAAGTAAGTTCACCCCCACAAGTGCCGAAACCGCTGAAAAGCGTCAGATCGTTTCTCATGACCAGTTTCCCTCTTCTATGATGGTTTTGTACGTACCAACAGAGCAATATCGCTAACTTCTAACACTCGCGCAGTTGTTCAAGAATGAAGAAAGACTAAAACTAGTGCTTAAGAAATGTTCGCGATCCTATCCTCGCTCACAATCATGTCACGAATATTTTGTACCGCTTTCTATTGGATCGGTAAGAAGAGCTTATACTGGCGAGAGATGCTCTGCGCTTTGAAACATCGCTGTTGCTGCCTATAGGAAATCGATGAAAAACGCTCAGGTTGAAGTTTGTGAAAAAACTCTGCGTGCCGTCGTCGATGAGCAGCCGAAGCGTCTTTGGGCTGTAATTGGAACAGCAACACTGTATTAGATTACGTCCGCTCGTTTTGTAGATGCAGTGCATAGTAAATAGCTCAAAGAATTAACCCTATATCAGAACGAATCGCAATTTCTATTGCTTAATTATTTTGTTATCATATTCATAACGTAACCACCCTGTAGAAGATGGTGCCTATCAAGTATTCGTTTTTGGGAAACTGTCCAAAAGCTCGGCCGCTTCAGAAAGATCACCAGAATAATTGATGTCTCTGCTTTAACGAAGTGACCCTCATAATTTTTTCAAAGAGAAAGTGAAAAAGTACACCTCTGAATGGATAAAGGATACTGAGGAAAGCGAAGATCAGTCAGCTTTTCTCGATATCCGAGTAAAAAGTGATAACGGTTCCAATTTATTCCACGAAGTGATATAAAAAGCCCATTAACAGAAACATTATTTTATTAGGTCGCAATCGTCAACCGCTTTTGGTTGCAACAGGATACACTCTCATAATGGACATGACTCTGGGGCCACGGTCGACGTCGTGCCGCTTGAAGCACAAAATGCTTGAAGCGCTTTAGGCCGCGAAGAAGACTCTCGAGGCATTGTGGATCCGGGCCATGGGTCCAAAAATAAATTGGAAGGGGGAGTGCGTGTCAATTGCCCGCAAACTTCCTCCCTGGTTGAGGTTAGCTTTCGACAGTGACTTTTAAACTCAGAACAGCTGGCTCTGCGCTGCTCACGGGGGCCGATTCTCCCAAGAAGGATGGTGCGGTACTTCCGTCCTCCTAGTATTGTGTTATGATTTTGAGTTGAAAGTGAAAAGTCTTGAAGGGCAATCAGTGTTGAGATATTTGATCGGGTAATCTCATAAGCCTGATTCCATATTGTCAGGCTTCGCTTGAGGAGGTTCCGCCGAGAAGTTAGCCATTAAGTTATTGTGGAACCTCATGTGCAGTTATATCAGTGAAGCTATTCCAAGAATTGTGCCAAGGTTCATCGAGAGCCCCATGTGGAGACTGCTCATATTAGCAGCGATGGAACACAAAAGACTGGACCGCTCTGTTGTAACGTAGCTTTTATTCTGATTTGAATAATCTACTCACAGCCCGTCTTGATGTTGCACCATCACGCTCCCCTCTTTGAAGTTACTGACATGCCGTAACTGGGGCTTTTGCGCGCAGCCACTTTTTGAGTTTGGATTCTGCTTGTGATTAATGGATTATTGATGGCTGTCACCTCTTCAGAGCTGATTGACTTCGTGCTCAGTACGACAGCTACCTGTTGTTGAAGAGAAACTGTAACTTTTAACTAGTTCTAGTTTCGAGGCCACCCTCATTGACTCTTACGGTTCAAAATCACGTCGCAAAATTGATACTTTATAAAAGTTTCTTTTTAATTCGAATCACGTATATATTCAGTCTGCACCTTCGATGAAAGCCTTGGTTCAAGCTCTGTGGTTGCTGACAACCGCTGCAGGCGATTCTATCATCGTTCTGATCACAGCTCTGAATTTGTTCTCAAACATGGCGACCGAGTTCTTTGCGTATGCCGGTACGTCTAGTTTATAGCATATTAGAATTTTGCATTTGACTCTGCCTATGTGAGTACCGTGCACAAAAAAGTGACCCCTTTGGCATGAAATCATCTCGTCCGCAGTTGCTTAAAACAATGACCAAGTGGTTAGCTTGACACTACCACCAAACCGCGCACACAGATCCGGACTGCGTCACACATCAGCAGACAGACGGAATCTTAGAAAAAGCCTATGTTTACAGAGGCGCTGGTCGTTTCACCGCTCTCCATCTTACTCACTTTCTAACAATCACCACCCATCCTAAAGCACAGGGCGTTCGTTTTACTGATTTGAGGTGAACTTGTCTGAATCATAATATCAAAGAATTGCTCTCTCCGTCGGCATGTCTTCACCTGCGTCAAGCAGTGTCTTGCGCCAGCGACTTTCTTCAATTGTTCTTCCATTTGTTCACGCACACTAGATTCTTGCTGCTCTGATATCTTTAATTCTTTGTTGATCCCAGGTTCGACTCGGCAATCTGAAATTGAAATGTTAGCCCATGTCAAAATCGCAGGGTTCGCAAGGATTGTGAATGCCTGACCGATCGCTAGTTGCCTTCCTTCGCTTTGAATCAGCAGTCAAAAGGACCATTGAGCAACCGTACACTCATCGTAACTACAGAATTTACTATAGACGAGATTGCATATACCATCAGGCGAGAAGGTCTTCTAAAGTATCTACTGTTACGTTTTATGACTTCTGTTCTATTTTGTCCCCATCATTTTACAAGCGACCGCGTGCGCATGGCGCATGTACATGCGAGCTCTGTTAAGCAAACGTAAGGAAATAGGTACAGATAAATACAACAGACATAAATATAAAATATGTGTTCAACATTAGTATAACTCCAAAAGACAGTATACGGAGTAATGAATTTATCATCTAGAAAAACGCAATGTATTAACCTAGGGGCAAGATGATGCGTTTTGTGGGGTTCTTGGCACATGTAACCTTCGGGGCGTGGCACTGCGACGGTGTCCGGAAACGTGTGTTACGACCGCCTTGCGAGTCCATTTGCGCGGGTTTCTGCGCGTTTCAAATGTCTCCGGGAATGCCAGTGATGTTAGCGGGGACAGCCTAGCAGTTATCCTCTCCGATCCCTCCATCTCCCCTCGCAGTTCCGATCTTCCCTTCAGGTAGGCGATAGGGAGCCGATAATGTAGCCGCTGCGATGTCGACTAGGCGAAGGAATAGAAGGTACGACGGCGAACAACGACTGCGATTTCAAATGAACGTTGATTGCGGAGGCACAACCGTCAGTCGGGTTTGATAAGGCCCGAAACTTCATTCCTCTTGTCTTTTTTCTACTTTGGGTGGTACAGCAACTGCGAGTAAGCGACAAATGAAATACAACACAACAAATTAATACGCAAAGAATATCATGAGATAGAATCGACTACACTTGATGACCCGTGAAATGTTTTTGACGAACGTGATTTCTCTCCTCGAGGGGCTTATTCGTGACGGGGACATTCCACCTCAGGTCTGTGAAATAGAGAGCCTAGGGAATTCAAGAAAGTACATTAATAGAAACCCGAACAAATGAAAGAAAGCAGGCAGCTTCTAGCAGCTTTTCAAAGGGAGTGCATCAATGCCCTAACTGGTTCTGAGAGATTGCGTTATATATTAAAGGGCGAAGTCAACGCCTATGTCATTTCAGAGCTTCTGTGCTTTAACAAGAATGAGAGGCTGATCCTGATCTAACATGAGCGCTTTTTGGTTGCAGAACATATAGCTACTCCGAAATATACAGTTACTGTGATGAGTGTCCCTGCGCACCGCCCTAAGATATACGCCATTTTCTAGCGCGTCAAGATTTACAGTGACGTTCGTATTGTAGGCACAAACGCGAGAAAGTAATGTTCCAAACCACAGCTAATGCACTTAGCGTTACCTGTGGAATANTCCTTTCCATAGATTGCTACACTTTTGGAGCGAACACCTCTCTCTGCGTTTAGCTTGACTATCCCCATTTAGACCGGGATAGTTTCTTGGTGATGTGCTGGCAAAAGGCGCACTATCACATATGCACGGTCCCGCATTCAGAACCCGGAGCGATATCGTCTATTTTACATCCCTCCGAGGTTTGTTAATTGGTACCAGACTCGTCTGTGAGAACAAAACACTTATTTACATTGGCTGACCACTGCAAGTCATTGTCTAGGCTACATGCACATTCATTACGCCACTACGATTTTGAAGTGAAGTCGGACGCGTAGGCGCGTCTCTCAGACGGGATTGATTGACGCCCGAAAACTTCATCCGTTATCCCTTGGACCGGGATGGTTCTTACAGCTAGACGTGAAGTAAAGGTGTCCTCAGAGGAATAAACTATATAGTATATGCGGGCTCCCCTGCCGGATACAGCTGTCGCGCTACAAACGGGCACCCGCCCTCTTCCTCGACACGATCATACTCCTCCGTGAGAGCAGCCTAGGAGCCGAAACGGGCACCCGCCCTCTTCCTCGGCACGATCATACTCCTCCGTGAGAGCAGCCTAGGAGCTGAATGCTGAGCGCTCCACTGAATCTGCTATCCCGACTCCGTGCCTGAAATGTCTGATGCCTGAGGTGCGCTAAGGCGTGACTGCGAAACAGGCTAGCCATCCTGCGGCAAAATCGAACGGCCTGTAAAATGGATGAGAACGTGCGCCCATGCTGTTGCCGCAGCGGTTGAACATGAATTCCATGCTCCATGGAGGGTGTGGCGAACCACGGTAGTACTCTGATACCGCTGTGATCTATACAATGAATTAGATCATAAATATGTATTTTCAAGGTGAACATACAAGGCAGACGTTGTACAATGCCTGAGATAGATACTCCACCAACTGTTGCGTGAGTGCTCGTGCCGCTCTGAGATATTTTGCGGTCTTAAAATCAATGAAATAGGGGTACTCGTTGTACCTGTTTGTCAGCCTATAATAACCTCATAAAATAAGTATAAATTATGCGATGGTAGTCCTACCTCAGAATTACAACTATGCTGACCGAGTCGTGAGCTCCGAAGCGTGTCGTGTGAAAGGCAGTGTTCAATGTGGTGGTGTGCCGCCGTGATGAAAGAAACTTTGTTCTCTGGTAGCGATTGTGAGCGCTAGCTGCGCCTCATAATCGCCGCTGGAGCGTGGAGCTGCGTCCGGGTTATGCCTGCAGATCACGGAGAGCACGCGTTCTGCGGTAGGTGCTTGGTGTGCAAGTGCACTCCGTGTCACTCCCGTTCGCAGATGCAGTACCTCTGTACCTGGGTGCTCCTCTCGATCTTCGCCTGCACATGTTCATGCTTCAACAGCGATGGTGCGAAGAGATCGCTCTTTTCAAAACCCACGCCCACGGATCTTTCAACGAAATGGGTCTGGAAACTCAGGCAGTACCACGTTTGCCTGGTTGACGTAAAGTTGATCGCGATGGAAACAGCACAGTAATCGTGGCAGTCTATGACGTGGTCATAACACAGAGAGCTGCGTCTACCGAAAATGAGTGCACCTACCTCAAAAACGACGGTTTAATTCACTCCAATGTGCAAGTGGGAGACCGCGAAATTGTGAATGGTAAGTGAAGCCATTCCTCCAATGAGCAGCCGTAGTAGGTTTCCCATCAAATGTGATGAATGTGAGAACGAAAGTGCGCCCTATATTGTAGTAAATGTGCATACAATAAAGGAAGAGGATAAAAGTGTAGAAGGCTGTGAGGAGTGAATACACCTGCGAATGACATCAATATAACTGCGAAAAGATAAGACGCAAGATTACTGAAACTTTATGTGTAATCTACGCGTGACCCACCGAATCTCAAAAGTATCGCCTTAACGCAGCTCGCATGCTAATGGATCGCGTTTTTTCTAGCGATGTGCACAGGACTTACTATCGCAGGAGACGTACGGAAAGAATATGTGATGTGGTTAAAAATTACAGATGAAGTTGTGATTAGTTTTGCGACTAGAATTGGAGTCTGTTGAATAAGTGCATGTCGGTGGAATTTCTAACGGATGCAGATGCGCTAATGATCGCGTGAGGAATCTTCCGCATGGTCTAATGACATCTGCATCAGCGCTACCGTGCACCTTCACAGCAAGCCCTTATGCAATGAGCCCCAACCAACTTTTCGTCAGCGACTATGAGACTGCCTTGTACGCAGCCGCTGACGCTCTTTTAGCGCAGCGAGATAGTCCATGTATAACGGATAGAAATGGTTGAAAACCTCCACGGATTCCTCGTATCACGAGCTGAGCTATGGCGCGATAGCTGTCGTCCTCAGATAATCTGTAAGTGATGTTTGCAGGGAAACATTTGGAACACGCGATGATTATTGCATTTATCGAAAGAAGGTCATGGGAATTAGTGGACCCGTTGATTAATGACTCGGTATCTGTGACGGCGATCTGAAATCCCTCAAGCGTGAAAAGCGTGTGTTCGACTGCACTACGAACTGCGGACTCGAAGTGTTACCGATCGTATGAAATGCAGTAACATCCATCTCCTACACCTCCAAGAGACGCAGTAGAAAGGAGCAAAGGCGTAAGAAATCGGATAATGTGTCACTCAACCACAACGGTTAAGGCAGCTAACGAAATGGTGTGGCCATGGAGTGGCGGAGTGCCACAAAGACTTACCCCGCTGTCAATAGAATCAGCTGCGAGATCATGAGTGGAAGGGAGCACCGGGCAATAATATCCGTATACGCAGCGCAGCAGACTTCCTCGACGACGGTAATACGGGATTTCTCTGAGCCGTGACAATGTCATCAGTTCCGAAAAGGGACTCACCATAGCTGTTGTTCTAAATGGCCACGTTGGTAGTGACCAGAGAGGACTAGAAACAGAAAGGGGCAAAAGAATAACTGTCAGAAACGAAGGAGCGGGGGTTCTCAAACTGACTCTTTCCACCAACTGGCAGTCTGCAGCACATTTTTCGCGGAAAAAGAGATTCAAAAGAAGCTTCAGTAGTGGATGGGATAAGTGGAAATCGACCATGTGCGAATAGGAAGCTCCCCTTTCCTAATACCTCTGGATGTCATCTAGCAAATACTTTTGGACAACTTTGAAGACCATTCTCTACGTGATGACATCGCTGAAACAGCGGAGAGTAGAGGAGAACTGCAAGAGAAGCTGCAGGGAAGGTAGAAAGTTTTGGCAGAGAATGGACGCCGGCTGAACGTAAAAAAGCTAGGTTCCCAGCTAGGGGGAGGGCACACCCAGTCTTGGACTACCTAAGGGAATGGATCGAAAATGTTTAGGGCTTCCAGTAGCTAGAAAGCGACCTAACTGCCGACGGTATGTGGATCAAGCTTTAAGACTCGAATGAATGCAATTTGGACGAAATGAAAAGGGTCCATTGGTATCCTCTGCTACCAGCAGTGTTCCAGGGCACTAAAAGAAAATGTGCACCGGAAATTGATGAGACTCACGATGCTCTACGGCAGTGAATGGGCCCTCAGGCAAGAACCATGAAAGTGCACCACACTCTGCAGAAATGAAGACATTGAAACGGGCCTGCGCCTGAATGCAACTTGAACGTATGAGAAACGAATTCCGTCAAACATACAATACGCACAGTCCCTGTCCAGCTGAATGTAAGAGATCAGGGGGTCTGAACTGGACGTACTGAGGAAGGCCACAGAATCATCCGATAGGTGAGGCAACAGAATTCGAGGCTCACGGAAAACGGCTACTATAATAGCAGCCGTTTAGGAGAGTAAGCGAGACATAATCAAGAAGGACCTCGCAGATTCAAGGTGACAGCAGAAGAAGTTGTAGATAAGTTGAAATGGAGACGGCCAACAAGAACAGCGTGCTGTGGAACGGCGCGGGATTAATGCTAGGGAGAAAAAGAAGACGGAGAAGTCAAGACAGGACAAGATCTGAGGAGTGCAACGACCATTTCTCTATGCTAATAGAGGCGTGCAGCGAGCACTATTCTTTTGCGAGCTTGACTCGAAGGGTTGGGATACCGTCGTGTTGGATAGCCACAGGCTGTTCTAGGGAAGAAATCGGAACAGTGCTCCAGTGCGTCTATCAAGACGCTGCTTAAATACACGTCCCTGCTTCAAGTTCCATCCTCAAGAACAAATTATGTCTTCCATCATGAAACCGTCACCCGTGTTTCCCAGAATGAGCACCATTTTGCTCAAATTAGCAAAGTTCTGCAATTTTCAACGCACACCGTCTTGGAGACAAGGATGAAGAAGCGTTTCCAAATGCAATAGGAATGGCAATGAAGCTTCTGCCTTACGATCATCCCCATGGGTCACCCAAAATAACGATCAAGCTATTAGTATAGTCCCATCTCTGAAAACACTGACCATTCTGTTTTGATTTGATTGACTCTGCTTCTCTGTGTGGCTTAATAACCTCCTGTATGGTCATTAATGTAATCATACGAAATTTTACTATGCCCTCCCGCCTCTTGCATGCAAGCGGCTGCAAACAACACGGAATGAGCTTTCACCACTTGGAATTCTGGGAGTCTTCTCCAGTAACTAAGCATATTGCGAGAACACCTACTTGTGCTACTAACTAATGGCGAATGGAGTGAAGAGAGTGGATTGGATCAGCTCAGCCTCGAAAGTTTCTGATTTTTGCCGGTAAAATTTTGGGACACGAGGTCAAAGAAGCTGGGAGTGATCGCCGCAACAAAACAGCAAGTAGAATAGCGACACTGATGACGAGAATGTCCCTAGCTCAAATGTTGTCAGCAAGGACTTACCATTCTAAGCATGTTTGTGAGCGTTGCAATCGGTATGTTGACTGCAAAATCGCAATATGGCTTAAATGATGCAAGATCTGTGTAGATCAAAGCTGTATCCGACAATAATTCGACGCCGTGAACTTTTGGTGGACGTCGGAGGGTAACTTACTGCAAAGAGCTGCTGTAGTCCACCGAACGCACCATAAATAAATAAATAAATAAATAAACCAACTCGAATATGGGAACGAGAGTGCAAAGTTCCTTGTCTTTTTTTTCGCGCTCCGTGAACACGAAGAATACTTAAGATGCGGACGGTGAAGTATGGCGTAAGTCTGATTAAAATTGACTGCCTCGGAGTACTTGCTATAACTAATTATTAAGCATTTCGGGGGTCTTATGTGACCGATCATAGCGTTTTTTGAGTCTCTTCGCTAGGTCGCGATAAATTGCTTTCATTGAGTCAAGATTCTGGAGTAAACAGTCCTGCGCTTCGTTTCTGAGCATCCTCAATCATAGGGAACTTGTACGTAGCGCCGGTGGTGTTGCCGTTGTTAAATGTAATCTCGAAATCGTGACAGATGCTTTGAAACTGCGTAATGTCACCTAAAAAAGGCATGGTGGAGTTAGTTTCAGCCGTATACGCCTTTACTATTTCGTTCTCCAGGTGAGCTGTGTGATCTACTTCTATACATTATCAGAGCTACTTACAAAAGCTAAGACGACTTGCTGCCCTTCACGGCTTGTGGTGCTGTGCGAATGTTTGATGAATGTTGATTGTTTTAATTCTAGATTCTCACGGCTGTGCCTTAGCGTAGATTCAAAGAATTTCATCGTATGGGTCTGCGTTGCTTACTATCTTATCTTTGTTGTTTTATCTATGTTGTCATACTGTTTGTTCTCTTCTATTGACTTAACTTGTTTAATTGTTGGCGTTTGTTAGTTCAAAATCCCTTCTTGGTTATTCCGGAAATTTGCAGTGGCCATTATTACTATTGTACAATCAAAGCCCAAGCCGCTTTTCTCGATGCTTCTCATTTGGCTGTATGTCCGGCTGTGACGCTTACTTCATGCTACTCAGCCAACAGCATACAAGTCGATTCCACGAGGGATTGGCATGTGTGTGTGCCAGAATTCCAACTTTTTTCCGTGACTGCTGGCGGTATGAGGGCACCAAGGCCGGATTGGCTATCAGGGTATCTTTGAAGCACTGTACAGCCTTTGACGAGGGGCATGCACCAGTGACTTCGCCCTCTCACTTTCTTCAGAACTTCACATTGTTCAGCGGCGGTGGGTGGTTTTTTGCTACTTGTACATTATACTAGTGGCTTACTCAGTGCGGATATAAATAAATAAGTAAGTAAGCAATCGAATAGCTGTGCCTCAATCGCTTTCTAGAGTTTGTTTGGAAGCTGACACTCGTCAGAGACTAACGATTGACTCGTATCACCTGTATCACCTGTCGTCTCGTTGATCGACTTCTTCGAGCGGGCGCCAGTGACGTCTCCATTCGACTCTGCCACGAGCCAGAGTGATCCAGTGAATCGTCCTCGTTACAGAAACACGAGGTTCGACATTCCTTTCGTTTGGGGCTCTCGTGAAGAAGTCTGACCATCTCGTTGGCGGCCGTCCAGGAGTTCGTTTGATGTCCTAAGGGATCCAGTCAGTAACCGCCCTGGTCCAACAGTCATCACAATATCGCATAACGTGTTTGGCCCACCTGGTCTTCGCTTTCTTGGCGTAATCAACGGGTCCCTGATCTCCGTTGGATGACGGAGCTCGGAGCTCCGAATTCTCTTCTGCACTTGCGTGTATAGGGGAGTTCCGAGCATCGTCCTTTTCAAAGCGCGTTGAGTAACGCCAACAACATGCTCATCATGCTTTCGTAGAGTCCAAGTCTCTGAGGCGTACGTCAAAGCCGGAAGAATAGTAGTGTTGAAAAGGTGAGCGTGGAGCCGGATGTTTTTTGTCTTCTTCACTACTCCCTCGATATTCTTGAATGCTCCCCGCGCCTCACATCTCCTTCATCACATAATATTTATATTATTTTACATAATAATTATCATATACATTTCATTAATATGCATACGATTCACTCGCAAGTGGATTAATAAAATCTTGCGTTATCTCACCTCTGACTGCTTCTAATGCAGTATTGCTCGGTGATGCTCGGTGGCTGCAGTATGCGGTGATTGTTGGTAGTTTTAATCTGGAAGACATGAGGTGGTAGCCATCTGATTCGAATCTGAAGTGGCTAGGGTGTGTAAACTCAACACCCTGACATACATAGCTCCAGTCAGGAAATTTTTGCGGCGAAATCATATGTAGACTGACAAAAAGGCTGTGCGATTTCAGAGATTACAAACCCGGAAGAGAGGACCAATAGGCTCTAGAGCGGCGAAGACACGGTAATAAGTAAAGTGTGAGTTGTCAAGCAGGCCGCATTGGGCAAATTACCGCTATAGACTGCGACTGCAAGTTACTGGATTCCACAGGGAAAGCCGTTCCCTTCCCTTCGGGCACCTTGCAGCAACTTCTTCTGGCCTTACCCACAGCGTTTCATGCAGCGATCAAAAGATAAAGGATAAAGTCTCGGGGCGTCAATCAATAACTTGTAAAGGATGCGCCAACGCATTTCACTTCCATTGTGAGAATTATAGTATCGTATTTAAAGCATATGTAGCCTATACAATGATTTGCGGTGGCCAGCCGATTCCACACTGGTGCCTCTGGCAAGGTCTTGTGCTCCCTAGTCTCTTAAATTGGTGCTTCGTATCTCTCTCCGTGCCACTCTGAGGGGTATAGTTTACACAATCTACTAGTCCGACAGGATGCGCTCCTTTGATCTTCTTTCGCGGTGTTTGATGTTGGCGCTCGGATCAACCGGGCTGTTTTTGCACGCGACCTGATGATCTCCAGTTTCCTCCACCAGAGTAGGTCGGAACACTAAGTCTGGACGTGTTTCGCCACACGCCTGACCCCAGGCAGATGTACCGTGCCGCGTCGCCGCGCCTTGTCGCGGCATTATACATCGGCCTGAAGTTAGGCGTGTAGCAATACAAGTCTGGCCTTAGCTTTCACGTACGCTTTCTATGAACCTCGGCATAAGTGCCCTATTACTGAATTGTTTTTTTTTAATTCTTCGGGAGGTTTGTGTATTTGCCGCTTGAAAGGATCATTACAATTTGTTACTCCCTTGACTAGGTCCTTAATCGAAGTCTCTGCGGGAAGACCAACTCCATATATAACCACAGCTACCGCGAGATTGCGAGGGATTCTTCCCTACGATGAATCGGTGGCCTGTATCCAGATGGCCTCGAGGGTTAAGCGCGCATAATTGCGACTCCTGTGCCACGACCTCCACGTTTGAAAACGCCTCTGTTGTGCTTCTAAAGCCCTGAAGGAGTATACTGTTTCATTCGCTCCATACCATCTATGTGCTCGTTAATCCTCAGTAGAGTGGTCTTGCCGTTTCGCCGATATACTCATCACCACAATCACAGCAGACAATCTTGTTGACCACCCGAGACCATCCAATCAAACCCCTTGCCAGCTGGACAAAGCACACAGTTTGAGGCTGTACAAAGGCGTATAGCCTGTTCCGGATCTTTCACCTTTAGATTGAAGGTTGGTGTTTTTACAATAGCAACCGCATTTTCCGAGCCCGTTCTCTTTAGACGCTCCCTAAAAGTGGCACTGGCCTCATCAGAGATGAATGGTAGTACAGGAGTAATCTCCGTGTCTTAGAATCATGTAGAAGCTTTTTGTGTAGGCAAAAAATTGCAGTAACCATCCATTTGAGCAATATCGCTTGACATTCCAGTTGACTCTTTTCGTTAACCCTCCCCAGTGCAAACATTCTTAGTAGAGCTCAGCATGTTCCCAACACCCGCTCGTTTCATGTAAAAAGAATGAGCTAATTGATATTGGACAGTGATATTCTCATCGATGTGCTTTCCATACCACATCGTAACTATCATATCGCTGTGTAACCCCACTTGAACGTTAAAGAAAGGAAGCCAATTTCCGGTCAGTTTTTCCCGTGTTAACTTGATGTGCTCTGATTGTCAGTTCAGTAGACAGAAACGCACAACTATTTCTTCCTGTGTCGCACAAACCATAAAGCAGTCATCTAATTGCCTGAGATATCAGATGTGATGTTTTGTTTTCGGAACCCACAGAGCACCCTAAAAATTTCCTCGGCAAAATCCGGAAATTGCATCAGAATCAATGTGTGGTTCCTGTTTTTCGAAAAACGCGGCTGGACGACGCGTTTTGCCATACAGGCAGAGGTCCCGCTGACTGCGTACATACTTCCTGCGACCACGAATATGCGGTCCTAGTCTTGATGTTACTGCGCCTAACTCTCCGGATGGACCAGCCATCCTTCTGTTGCTGCGGTGGTCGATCCTGCTCTACACTCAACCCTGACATCTTCCTTATCGTTCATCCAAACAGTTCTACCATCAATATCTCCTGTTACTTCCTCGCGCATGTACATGCGAATTCGCATAAACATTTGAACTACAATCATGTTCTTGTCTGCACCGCAAAACTGTTCGTCCTCGGATCCCTGCGCGTTTCCTACAACACTTCAGCGCGGACCAGCGACGTCGAGGTGCGGATTATGTGACGGCGACAGCCTCGCCTCGGTTCCAACCTTTCCCCTCAGGTAGGCGATAGGCGGCCACTGTTGTTGCCACTGCGACGTCGACTCACGATGTATAGAAATTGCGACGACGGACGAAGAACGCGAAGGTACGTGACGAAGAACGGGGACGAGCGAGCAGTAAGCAGCCACGAAGACGATAAATTATGAAAATATGAATACACCAGGCCACGGGGCTAGAGAGGGGTGGCAAATCGAGAAGTAGCTGGTGCGCGATTGGAGCGTGAAGACGTATGCATCGACGACCCTGGTGCAAAACATTCATGGGCGTCACGACAATGACTTTGACGACATCTTTAATCAAATCGGGTTCTGGTCTATTTTTGATGATTCGTTCCACGCGTCAAATATATTTTTAGGGATACTGTAGCAGTCTCCGATAGGACTTTTTTTACTTGACCATGTTTTCAAAGCAATTGAGATTCCTGACAGTTTTCGTTGTTTGCTATGTGAGTGCCCTAATTGCTGCACTTTTCCAGGCACGCTCAGAAATCAATCTGACTCGGTTACCAACCGAAGTTTTCTTAAAATGCCTCAATGGTGCCATCCATAGTTTTCGTTAGTTTCGTGATGTCGTTTCACGATATTCGAACGTGCGTAAGCAGACATTCTGAAATTTTGGAAAAGTTAAATTGATCACTGGTTCACCACTAAAGCTCCGAGATAAACAGTTGAATCTGAAAGTCTGATAGTCCCTTCTCATGCACGTGAGCACTGAATAGGATCCAGAGGCTTTCTGTTGGTTTTACCACTGAATATGAGAACTGATCGCTACTGTCCGACCATTACGCACTCCGACGCTGGAGGAACTGAAAGCGCAGTTAGCCTGGGTCATTATCAAAGCGAGATTCGATCCCTGTGTATGTTAGGATCGTGTACACCACCTCTACTCGTTCAAGCGATGATGGTTTAGAACTGTTGTATTGAATGTCTAAAATGTAATTCGGAATGCATTCCAAACCACAACACGTAATTATCGTATAAATAATTGAATAATGTTTCACGGGAGGAAAGAAAAACTACTTTCAACTGCCTGAGAAGAAGGTAAGGGTTTGTTGCTCTACTTCAAAGAGGAAAACCTTTCATCTCATTTGCTCCCCCTGATGAAAAGGAAAAGGCTTCAAGAATGAGTACAGTGAGTAGGCCTTTTTTGCGAGACATGGCTAGCAAGAGAAATGCGTTCTGTTTTTGAGGCTGAGGGAATTTCCGCTTTAACAACATAGTTCCAGCCTCAACTAATTGAGAAATTTTTCATGGCAACCCTGCACTACGCCGCACATTTTCGGCCACCCAGGCAATAAGAATTTGCCTGCATCAACTGATTGCTCACCAGCTCGATGGAACCGACGTTTTTCATCAAGAGAACTTTTAGGAGCAATGTTCGTCGTTATTTTTGTATTCGGATTGATGTCCATCTTCTACTATGAATACAACTTCTATACTAACGAAAACTTCGACATATTATCAGTTGATGACAAGGCGGAATCAGTAGGAGATCCTTCAAATGCTATAGCGAACAGAATGAGAGTAAGTTAGCGTTCAATTATCTCGATTTATTGGCACGAGCATTATTTTTGAATGTCGAAGAATGATGGTTCCGTGAATGTAGAAGGCTTGTAGCTCGTGTGTTGCTTTGACGTGTCCTTCTCCCTGACACCGATCAGAGTTGTCAGGCTGAACGTAAATAGAATTGCTCTGATCTCCCTTATAGTATCAGTACCAGTTGGTCTGCGCACGATACCGCTTCTAATTAATGTTTTTTTTCCACCTGCATAATTGTCCTAGCAACACGGTTACTACCCTCCGAAAAAAATTGAAGGAACCGTTGTTCTATCCCTTTATGAGCCATCTATCGAGAACGCACGTTTCTGGCAAACTGCACTTGAACACCATCTACATTTGCTTATAACACCACTCATTAACAGAGACAAAATCAAGAAATGGTCTCGAAGTCATATACCACGATCGACCTTCTCTTAATCTTGGCATGACCTTTGACTGATATGCATGTAATTTGCTACAGCCTCTCCAAGATTATAAACTTTATAGGGCTAAGGTTTCGGCGAGTTCGCCTTCGTCAGAGCCTAGGAAGTCGAAAAACCATTGAGACTGACTCTATAATAAGGCGAGATAAACCCGAGACAGTTCTTTAGACTAGAGAGCCCTCAAACTCGGTATACAAGAAGCTTACCTTGACTTTTTCTGATCTCACCCTAATCTCAAAATTCGCAGAGGTCGAGAAAGGGCGCGAGGTCACGGGTTACGGCCATACGCTCTTCCTTCCTGTTAATTTGCTGGTCTCTAGCTGCAATCCAACACGCCTCAAGTGCTTTCCGCGCAGTAGTCCCCGCTTCTAGTGACAAGATTGTTACTGAAATTGTTCGTTCGTTACCATTGTGGCACAGAACTCGATGCATTCCCAGTGGTATTTGGGTGCGAGACTTTCTTAGCCCCTCCAGGTGCTCTTTGATTCGAGTCTGAAGGGGGCGCCCTGTTCCACCAATATATTCAGCACCTCAGGCCTAGCAACGGATTTCGTAAATTACTCCTGCTCTCATGCAATCACCCCGTCGATCGGAAGGACACACAAGGCAATCTGGTGTGTCACACAAGATGTCGTATAGGCGATTGCGGACCAGTTGTTGACAAGGTTTTCCTGGGGTATTTCCACGAACATGACCTCTTCCTTCAGATCACACCTAGTCACACATGCACGAAATGCTCTGCTCACTTCTTCGG
Organism: Haemonchus placei; assembly: GCA_900617895.1. NCBI lineage: Eukaryota > Metazoa > Nematoda > Chromadorea > Rhabditida > Trichostrongylidae > Haemonchus > Haemonchus placei. The sequence goes on along the minus strand of UZAF01019845.1, from coordinate 4,236 downwards.
AAATGAACGGTAGGCAAAACGTCACCTTATCTACCGGTGCTCGTTTATAAATTCTACGAGGTGGGAAATGCCCCCCCCCCACGTTGTGACACCTTGCAGCGGTAAGGATGCCCATTAGAGACCGCAATCCTTCGAGCTGTGTCCAGCGATTCTGTCTTGAGATCCGTATCAGTGGAGACTTTACTGGCAACTCTGAACATATTGCTGATGACAGATTGTCATGTTCTTGTGGGGACGCACCAAATGGTATAGAAAGCCTAGCTGTAAGAATATTCTTATTCATCACCGCGACCAAAGAAAACAAAATCACAACTGAGCGGTCAATTACACAATAGATTCGTATGGCATATTGGTGTATCGGTGAACACAGCGGGATATCCTAACCCGGGCTGTGTATCCCTACCATACATGAAGGCTACACGTGTGAAGGAGGCCAAGTTGTGAATTAACGTTACATGATCTAGAATGCCTTGGGCACGTTTATCGATTTCATATTCCCTCATTTCCCCCTTGCCCCCTTTTCCGGATTCCAGCTCTGCCACTCGTCATCAATCCTCCCATACTGCAGCCTGCGTCTTTACCAAATACTGCAACCTGCGTCTTTACCAAATTTGAAAGCTACAAGTCCTAGGTCCAAATCAACACCTTCTGCCTGCCATTAGTTTTCCTATCTTGCCGCCTGCATCTCTATCAAATTTGAGCTCCCAAGGTCCAAATTCACTATTTTTGCTCACGCCCCACCTCCAAACTTGAACACTCTAGGTCCAGACGAACAGCAGTTACAGATTTCCGGTGAACTACATTTTCCGCGCACGCTCCGCTTCTAGTGGATGGAGCCTAGTTCGGGTGGCATGTTCCCAAAGAATTCGGCTGAATCCCTATTTGTTCCAACCTGTACGAGCTGCAGTTGAATTCAAAACGGCGCCATATAAGGTAGTTTCAAACAGACAAATCGACAAACCGACAAATTGATAAGCAGATAAACCGACAAACAATCAAAACTTTGTCACTTTTGTTTGTAAGGATCTTAGAAAGTTGCAATCTTCAAATATTCCGTTTGCAGTCTTTTTCGCTTGGTCATCATGACGGAGAATACGCGTGGGAAGTGGAAAGTCGGTTGGACGATCACACTGCAGATGAAAGGTTTTAGAAATTCAAACTGTATACGATGAGTATGAAAATAGAATACCATTGATAAAATTGCGTGCTACAGACTGCTTGTATGCTACACACATTGAATAAACACTACCTACGCGTATGTTTTACAACTTTCAAATGGGAAAACAGTCATATAGTAATCTAGAAATGTTTCTTCTTTCATGCCACTCAGTAGCAGAATTTATACTGTAGCATTGGTCGAAATGTGTTCATTGCTCAAGAACACGCTCGCGTAACAAACGCTAAGGTGGATTCGATCAACGTCTCAAAATTCAAAACGGTAAAGGCGCTAAACAGTCAGTGTTTTGACCGACAAGAAGTTTTTCTCATTTCGAATGGGTCATTGTGCTAGGAGAGGACCACCACTTTATATAGCTCAAGGAATGGAGCCAGTCCCTTTGCTAAGACTGCTTTCTTTCCGTTGAATTCGAACTCCTTAGCGCTGGTGCCTAGGAGCTGCGAATTTTTCAAGCGTTAAACTTATCCCATAACTTTTAGAAATGGTTAATTTTATATCGCGATTTTTTTGACAACCCACCATAGCATGGCTTTATCCTGAGAGCGTGTTCACTTCTTGTTTTGATGACTGTATAGGAAGTGGGAAAGCCTTTCGGGGGTAAGAACCTCTCAATGAACCCCTTTTGAGGAGAAACTTTACATGGTGGAAAGTCAGCCAGTTTATTCACCGCTAGTCTCAGCTCGGCTGTGAAACAGCTCTGGAAAACCACTGACACGAGCACTTCACAAAGCAGCCGTCGACAATATTGAAATGGATGACGATTGAGCAGAGTCCATTCTATCTTCTCCATGTAGGCTATGGCTAGCCTCATTCTTCCACTCATTGAAATTGTTGCTCATACTAATTAAAATTAGAAACAGCGATTAGAACACTTCCTAACCTGGGTCTGTGAGCAGTCAGGAAGACAACACCTTTCTCATGCGACCCCGGACTGAGTTATCACAGCACCCGTATATCCTTATTCACGATATCTTCACTACTTATCGGGAGCTCGAATCTCATGTAGCTCCGATCCCCTTATTCTTGCGCAGCAGCAACGTTGGAAACAAGGCGCATATGATTCTTGCGACTCACTGTAGTAAGAACTGGAGTTATAAAGAGACGAAAGTGTTTGTGGCTGGGTATAACGGTTCTTAGAGTGAAGTGATCAAATAGAATAAAAGGTCAACGATATGTCTAATCCTACTCCGCTACTGGTCGATTTTCTGGTGGCTTCAGGGTGGAGCCTTCATTAGACTGCTTTTTAATTATCCGAAGATCTTCGCTGCCGACTGTGACTTATGAGTTATTCAAAGGAAGAAATTAAGCTCACTCTCTAGGAGGAGACCAAAATCCGGTACAGATGGATGGACAGTAACAACGATGAATGACACTGCCAATCGCAGCGACATTTACTGAGATGCACCAATTTTTTGTGCCCCTTTCAAAGAGTTGTACTGATAACGTCCATGTAGATGCTGTGAAACTTTGCGAATATTCAACTGCAACTTTTCAGTCATGCTAGTTTCTACAATACCGATAAGTTTTCTGATTAAATATTATCTTCGATAATGTGTTGTCTATGAGTTTCGACCTTCATAATCGAAAAATTGTATTGAATCATTTGTATGTTCACCTGATAACAAACAAGCTATTTTGAAACCAGTACTTCGATGAAAATAGACCATCGCACGATCGTAGGGAGATAGCTGACTCGAATTTTGCATTTGATCGTAAGAGGCTTTGTCGCTTCAAAGTTCCCCGATTTGTGTCGGGCGTATCGGTTCTCACCCCTTGCTGGTCTGGTGTCACTAGGGGACATCAATATAAACTTTGTCTCGATAATTGTAGCACAGCATCAATCTAAGGTCCGTTTTGCTGGAGAATTGCATCTGGCTGGAATGACCTTGAAGAAAACCTCTTCGAGTCAAGGTTAGTTTATGTATCCAAGATCGTTTCACACAGGATATTTAAGGATAGGCGCTATACTGTAAATAATCCGTCTGAGTAAAGCCCTTCGGTCTCAACCAACTTTGTCCATACAGGTCACGTACTAACCCTGCCGCCTCCGTGCTTTTATAGGTTTCCACGGCATCCACTCCTCCGCCCTCCACTTTGTGCTTAGTCTACACTAGCTTACTCCTTAGTTTATCGGTGGCAATGCGTAAACAGCTGTACACGCCCTACACTCTCATTGTATGGGTCTGGAGCTAGGTTGTAAGGGGTACGATATAAACTAAAATCCGGAAATCAGGATATAGATTCGACAAGTAGTACTGTAGTGCCCTGTCCAGTGGCGTGCTCCCTGGCATAATCCAGATCCGACTCATATTCATTTGTTCAGAAATAGAGCGCTGCACATTACTTCCGTGTCTTCATTTCACAAGCGATGATCTTCCACCGGCTCTCAATGGAGAACGTGAGCCTCTATTCCTTTTTGTAGGGGGGTCTAGGAGAGTACAAACATCTATGTTTACTGCTCCAATTGTCCTTAACTCTTTCCGCATTTGAGTTTTCTCAGCTTTTTTTGTTCTCTGTGGACGCCTGCTGAAGGTTATCCAATCGTTGTTCTAGTCGTTCTAGTTTAGGCGACTGACCGGCACACAAATTAATAAAGCAAAACCCATCAAGAACGGAGGAACATTTGGAGGATATGAATAGATAAAGGTCTAGAACCTATGCTCCCTTCCTTCTCTCTATGAGCGGACATTCTTGTAGTTCACGAATAGATAGCCCGCCACGAGGTTTCATAATTCTCACGCGATCCAACACGCGAGGCTTTCTAAAACGCCAACAATAAAGAAAGCAACGTTTGTCTACGAATAAGTGAACGCGGGCTAACAATGAGATGAAAAATGGAAAAGAGAGCGGACACTTCGGATGACGATAGAAGAATCCCTCTCACGTTCCCAATATTCCTCCATATGTCGTCACTTTGCGCGCGATCGTGGCGCTTGACTTACCATGCGATAATAAAAGTGAGACGGCACGAAGTCATTCTATCTTCCCCTCTAGATGGTCTTTCCTGCCTTATATCATGAGTGTACCCGCCGCACACGCCATGCTCCTAGGGCGAATGT
>UZAF01019844.1:6007-21367 GCA_900617895.1 Haemonchus placei | reverse complement strand
TCGCGATAATTGGCGACGTTTTCGAAAGATTTTGATTCATTAACAGCAAATACGAGAAGAAATCCTTCGCCTATAACAAACAGATAACCGCGACAAAATGACTGACATATGATGATTTGCCGAACAGGCATGGATAATAAAAGAATCGAACAATTAAAAAAAACTAAATAAACATGAAGCTAAAAGACGTAATTTTGCAGTTAGAGTCAATGGTGGGGAAGGTAGATGGATAGATGGAGCTGCATAAAGTCATCGCTTGCAAGCCTTTAAAGCTCAAGTTGAGAGTCAAGTCCAGCTACACATCGAATATTTAGAAAAGATAAACAGCAATTTCATTTCCTAAAGGTATATCAATTTTATTGAGCGCTACTCCATGAAAGGTCTCGTTAAACAAAAGAACTGAAAGCTTCTATGTCCTGTCAAGTAGCGTTGAAATATTTTGTGATCGGATTACATTGATCGTATTCATAATATGTGCATTTATACGCAGATATATACGTAAAAATGCACCTACTATGAATGCGCCCACGGGAGCATTGCATCCAGTGGTGGAGTAGGTTACATTAAAAGTAGATTTCATACCGGTACGCATGTACTGATCGCGCATAGCTGAGTACTCTTCCTGGCCAGCCGTATCCAAAATATCCAGTAGACACGTTTCACCGTCGATCACGACCTATAAGAATGTCACCCTAATCTTCAGCACAAAGTGAAAATAATGCTGACCACCCGCTATATCCGCGGAATTGGTTAATGTCTTGTTAACTGCCAATTAACCGCAATAAATGCATCTCAAACGGGCATCGTAGAGATGAGTACGATGATAAGAAGAATAGTAGGTTGTACCTGTTTTCGATAACTGTCCTCAATGGTGGGATCATATTCTTCGACGAAATGATTTTGAATTAGTTGGATTGTCAGTGCCGATTTGCCGACACCTCCATCGCCCACCACTACCAGCTTATACTCCGTCATTACCCAATCCTGAAAGCCATCGAAGGTTATTTCTTTTTTAACTGCATTGCAAAACAACAAAAGCTGCTATCGTGTACAAACGACTAAGGGCACTGGTGACAAATTTAGTGCTTCAATGAGATTCCACTAATCGGGCAAGACTTACGAATAAAGGAGATGATTTCTGAGAAAATTTCAAATAATCAGAAATCCTCGAAGTTAAAGTTCAATGATCAAAAAGTTTGTATAGTTTATACTCCACGATGTGTCAAGTGGAGCTCGATTTGCAGTATATGTATTAATTTTCAAGAAGGAACGTCTACGATGAGCGAAAATTGAGAATTTGAAAGTAAAGGCTTATTCAACCTATTGTTGATCATCCTAAATGAACAATACAGTCATTTTTAAGTAGTGGAATCCAGTCAAGAAGTAACAATACCTACCACTTTGTTGTTATGCCTTTGGAAAAAAACCGGACAAAATTAAATGAACTGTGCTAAATTGTCACATCGTAAACGGAAACTAATCTATCTGGTCTGACCTTTTCGAAATTTTCCAAAGTCAGCGATCTAATAAAGTAATAATAACAACAGTGATTAGTGAAAAAAGCCAATCACATCAATGAAATCCAGCTTCTGGTTATTTACGCTAACTTACAAAATAAAGTTACCGAGAGTTCTCACAAATGAGAAAAGTGACGGATAAACTTCCGATTCTCGTAAAGAAGAAACATAGTCGGTGATTAACCAATCTATTGCTTCCTACTAAGAAAAACAAACACGAAGACGGATGGATTTCATGTAATGTGTCTGAGCAGATAAAAACAGTTGGTGAAAGCTGTATAAAACAAATTGAGAACAGGCCTATACAACTATTTAGTAGATCCAAGTCCGAAACTCGAAAAAAAGAGCATATCAATGTTGAAGCACCGAAGTTTATAAAACATATCGTTGAAAAATATTACCTACTTGCATTTAAAACACTAGGCGCTGGCAAAAGTACTGCGACTCAATAAAAGAAAGTGAAACTAAAATTGCGTTCTGCTCTTATGAATAAACAAAACAACAATTAAATACAAGAATACTTTTGTGATGGAGATGGGTTAGGTTGACTTGACCCTTTTTCGTTACAGATTGTATCATTTTCAAGCATTTTCGTATTCAATTACCCAAAATTTTTAAAACCTACGAAAACTTAGAGGTTCTGGTTCTCGTCTAAAGTTTTGTGAAGAAAAGAGAAGGCGAAAGAACTGGTGAAGACAAACATTGATTGGAATCTGAACGGTGCAACACTCACTAATATGTGGTGAATGAATCAAATAAAAAGATAAACCCTACAACAAGCTCAATAAAACCCCTACTTCAGTGAATGAATAAGAGCTGCAAGAGGCCTGAAGGGAATTTCGGTACTACAAAGTCATTCAGAAGCAGACAGACGCCTCGAAGACGTCGTCGGTCATTTACCACACATGTCGCCGATCGTGCCAGTCGGTGATTCCAAAGGCTACGATGATGAACGGCGAAGAAAGCCGTCGTCGCCGTCGTCGTCCAACCAACCCATCAAAGTCGTGCCGACGAGCCGCAACGCAGCCGCGCGCCCCATTCGTCGCGGTCGTCGCGAGCGGCAGCACCTCGGTTGCTCCGTTGGCAATTCGCCAATTCCTCTTTCATGAGGAGCAAAAAGTTCTCAGATTTTCTAGGCTTCAAATCATCTGTCCTTCTTGATTGCGTTTGTGCTTCCACTTCTCGTAAAGGAGAACTCCATTGTTTGACCCATCTGGGAGTTCTTTACCCGACATGGACTTAGAACTTCGGTGTGTGTGGATTTGTAGACTTTATTCACTTTTTTACGATTAGGTCATGACGAATCATTATCCTACTACACCTATATGAGGCTTCATCATGATCGCAAGCCTGGTATGCGAGCGGTTGCCCCGCGGTCTTGGTTATACTTGCGCTTATCTTTACCAATTATGGGCAATAAATATTTATTACCGCCTCACAACCGCAGATTATCCTTTCTTACATTTACTCATGAATAAAATTTTAATATGGACGCAAATTCCTACCGTAGACCGCGTTGTTGTTCCAAACCACAGCACCAACTAATAGCTTTTACGGCCTTAATAGTTAGAAGCAGATGATTACGGTAAGAATTCGGGTCTTCACTGAAATCCCATCATTTCTTATTTGTTTACATATTATGCCCAGCCTAATGGAGACATTATTGTTGTTTGTACGCTGCATGGTATAAGCCACGCGCTCGCTTTTCGCCCAGGGGCGTAACAGCCTTTGATTGCGTGTTTGCTTCATGCAACGACTTACTTTAGAGACTTTTCATTACTTCAAACAAGTCTGCCTTCATTTCACAAACCTTATACTTCGTGCTTGCTTTGTTTATCGTAAACAACCTAGCTTAGGTGGTCTAGTGGCAAGTGGCACACCCTCACAGGCACGTGGCCCGAGGATCGAAGCCTAGATCGATACGTGCCCACAGCAACCAAGCTTTCCATTCCTTCGGGATTGATTGATTGGTCCAGGCTCGTTTGGGAGGAAATAAGCACTGCTTCTAGTTGGGGTGTCCATCACATCCAGGCCACATACCCGTTCAATACATCACAACGATTCTGGATGGAAGTGGAATGCACGGAGCATTTCAAAATGGGATTGTTAACGCTGAAGACCTTTTTACTCCTCTTGTGTGGTTTTCTTCATCACCGTCTAATTACTAGATCAATATCGCTATCCTTCATCAATAGATGTTTTCTTGTTGCCACGGTCCGATCTGCTAACCTGTTCGGCAGCTGTGTTTCACGTGCAGACAACCGATAATGATCATTCACTGCTAGTAGTAAGACGGGTTCGTGGATCTTGGCTGGATTCCCTGTGAGTGGCCTGGGAGCCGCATCGCGTCCGCGCGCATTCGTGGCACGTGAACAACACAGACTCAAGAAATTTTGTTTTGTATGGAGGAAATTTTCTGACCTCTATACCCTTCCAGCGTTTACACTTCTTTGCAACCCTTTAATATAGGACATTAGGTAATTACCACTAAAAAAGTCATTCCACTCCGGTTCTTAATCGGATTGAACCTCTGACCATTTATTTTCGGTTACGCCACGCATTCGATTTCCTCTGCGAATCGCTATGGCCATTGAATGTGTGCACAATGACTTGATAAAATGGCTTTATACCATCGATTAAGTCCCGTAGAGATGAACAGTTCCGTTGTTCTATGATGGATTCAATCTAAGTTTCGATCCCTGCCTCGAGCCCCCACCCACAGAAACACATCACTCACCACTGTTGAGTTCAATGTAGCGTTGTTACCAATGGCCCCTTCTACGTGTCTATCATAGGGGCAGAAGTGTCCCAGCCAGTGTTCTACCAATTTTTCTGTTCATTCATACTAATGTCAGTCAAGTATGTTTAGGTGGACAATAATTATTAGAGTGCAAATACATGGCTCACTCTCAAAAGGGTCATAGTTCCAAGAAAGAGTGTTAAGCATAAATAGTTTTAAGAAATGGGGCAAATAGTACCATTTTCGTACAAGTACTGCTTACCTTAGGTGAGTACTGAGTAGGAAGGAGAGGAAAGTAAATTTCAGAAAGCAAAATAAGTTGAGGAACTTTTTGTTTTGAATCAAGTTAAAATTTCGAAACTTTTCAACCTACTTTCATACATATTGATTGTATTGATTAATTGTAATACTACCAAAGTTAATTCGAAGCTAGATGCACGAAAAATACGAAATACTAAATCGGAGAAAAGCGATTGCTAATAGATGAGTGAGAATTTTTGAAAACTGTTGAAAATTCGTTCAGTGGCATCCACTGGAGGGGTAAAAGTACTTGAACAGGAAAGAAATTGTGCTATAATAATCGTGAAGGAGCATGGATGTTGAGTTGGTCAGAAATTTTGAAATAGTAAGGCGTAGTGAAGAAATACTTGTAAGGATACCTGCGTTACCTGAGTTATAACAAAGGATTAATGGTTGGCAGCCTATGGAATGAGATCCGGATTCCTGTCGAAGTATGCAGAAGAAGGGCGGTCAGCAAACCCACCCTAGCTCCGCCCAGCTCAAACTGGTTATGCACACACATACGCTTGTACTTACTATTCGTAGAATTACTTTATATGCAAATTTTGGATAATAAAAGAAGCATTCTTTGAATTCCTAGGTGAAATGGAGGTTTCCCTTACCACCGTATAGAAAATTCATCAAAGGATCCAAGTTTTCCTTGCCAGGGGAGAACGATTTTTGTTAAAACCCATTTCGAACTGCTGGGCAGATTAAGCCGGGAAATGATCATTACCATCAGGTTTTTTCATGAATGGAAAGGGATAGAAACACGACATGTTTATAAAAATGTGCACAAAGGTAAGGTAAAAAGTTAAAGGAGTAGAGTCGCTTACATTTTCTCCCCATGAAGAAATACCACTCAGTTCTATCGATTTTACTTGATCACGTATTGATTTCTATCACATTATACAGCACATTTGGGTAGCTCTTTTCACTGCCAGTCGAGCTTCCATAAGTGTAGCCAACTCGTTTCGTTTCCTCGTTCCAACAGCTTTCCTTTTAACCATTTCTTATTTTCTACGTCTTCCTCCTCTTTTTCTGGACCATTCCTTTTGTTTCTAACGTAGCTATCTTCGTGGCCCTCTTGCCATCTCCTTCCGCCCTCTTTGTAACAACGACCATTGGTGCAGTGGCCAGAAATGTGTTGCGATTATGCGATCCACTGGATTGAAACCTGTCCAGTCCGTATTTTTCACGGTTGAGTAGGTACTACCTAACTTATCTTATCTAGGAAAATAGTACTGTCAGCATCCCTAACTTGATCCATCTGGAGATGAGTTCCCCCAAGGTCGTGCGTGGTTCAGTTGTGATTCAGACACTTCTCTGATTCCCATGGAAGTCGAGAGCGTGGCCCACTCTTCAGAGGTTACGCGGTATACCTCAATGTAATCCATCGTCGCAGAGTGTTCATCCTACAATGTCCGCCGGGCACTCAATCAATTCAATGAGCCTCATTTCTAAATTGTTATCCTTTCTTCGTTGTGAGGTGGGCCCGCGTTTTTCGTTTTCCTCAGAGTTTTTTTCTGCCCCTGCAGTGATTACCTCTTGAAATAGGGTCATTCTGGCGAGTTGGGGATGATAAAGTAGAATTGGAGGTCTCTTACAGGGATGAGTTCTCTTGAGAATGAGTCACCTCGCCCCAGTTACAGATGCCAAGTTCAAATAATGAATGATATCATGAAGGGACAAAAAAAAAATAGCTTCTCAAAGGTGAACTGAAGGGTCTGTTGTGAAATGCATTGTTGTTTCGGAATGACATTACACTGCCAGCTCATGATCCAAAGCATTTGCTGCAGCTGGTGCAGTTCACATCAGTTGAGAAATTCGTCATTTTCGTTGAAGGCTTAGATGACTCAAGGGTGTGGCACTTCCTGGTTGATATCAGATGGTGACAAATGTTTTGAAAACACAATAAAAAGTACTAGTAACATTAGCTGCTTACATCTCCCACGACAGAAGAAGCTAGTGACTCATGAGGTTAATGTTTTCTGGGTTGCGCCATGCCTTCGACATCCACTATCGGGAATAGCTAGTTGAATGTTAGGGCCTAGCAACACTTTACGGCTAATGGCTTTTTTAGGGTTTGTAACCCCTCCAGTTTTCTTTACTGAAATCTTACCTCACGGAGCCTCACTCAAAGCTTTCGCCTTATGGAAATATTGTTTGAAAGGGGATGAGGTAGGGATGAGATTCCTTGGAACTTAATGAATTTACGCCTGCTACGGCTCGTGGCCCTTCGGCTTGAGCTGATCTGACCCGGGTTGAACCGAATTGCCATTGGTCTGTCGGCTCAGCTAGAACAGGATCAGGTCAGAACATCTCGGAGATTCGACTATCTTCTTTTTGTTAAAAAATGTGACCGGCACTGGTGTGGAGGAGAAGGTTGAGAGGCAGATCTCTTTTGGATGCGCACAAACTCGACTTCTGGCCCTAACTGGCAGAATATTTGGCCTCTAAGATGGCCCGAAGGTTAAGGTCATGTTCATGGAGGTGAGTGACGAATCCGAAGACCTCCATGTACAAAAGTGACATCAGCTGCTGAATTGGTTTGCCCAAAATGTCATCCAGGTGACTCATACCTCAACAATGAAGGTTGGAGGGAAATGAAAACCGCCCGAATAATCGGATTAGTATTGTGAAGTACCCTGAGCGGGTTAGACTTACATACTTTTCAACTAGGAATGGAGTCATGGTCATGGTGAAAAATTACTGCAACAATCACTGACGTAATCTGGCCCCGCCAAAGCTGACCGCTCTGCAAACGCGCACTCAGTTTTTATGAGTTTGGCCCCTGTCCCAATGATTTCATTTGGAGGTATTTTTTGTTATCAGGTGTATTTAGGGAAGGAGACAGGTTTGGAAACAGTCACCGCTAGCTCATGCGCTGCGTGGAGCAAGTGGGGGGGGGGGGGTAATGAAGTCCGAATCTAATTTTCCCCAAGGTAATCAAATACTTCGTTCCTGCGGGGTCGGCTAATTTGTACCAGATTTGTCTGAGACTATAAAAACACATCTTGAGCCAATTCAGAGACTAAAAAGACATAAACAATGTTGCGAATTGCGAATATTTCTAAGATTCTGGTTACCCTCCAAGGAGTTACCTCATGAAGTTACCACTAAAGTTTAGACGTCTTCCAAACGGGAGAAAATGTCACTGATTATTCGAAAAAAGACTTTTAGGAGAAAATTGCCTGAAGATGAAAATGTCAGCTCACAAATTAGAAAACATAATCGAAGCAAAGGGAGGAAAGAAGTAATAGACAAGGTGTCGTTGTTGCGAATCGCTTTCAAATTCCCCTGTAATTCTGGATTGCAGCCAGATGCACGGCCCACTCCGGAAATTATTGAATGAAACAGAGCTTTCAATAGATTTGCAATGTTTGGATAGCAATTTTCCATTCGAATACATAGAAGAAGGCGGAAAAATGATTTTTTATCATTTCAAATAAAGTTCGGTTCAATAGTAAAATTGATGAAAAAAAAGAGTTTTAGTTAAAATAGAATAAGGGTCCAAAGGGTGGCAAAGCGTTTTGATTTATAAGAGTAAAAGATGACTCATGATGTTTTTGCAATGATATGAGTATGTTTATTTAGATTACTCATACTCATAACCGATAGAAATTCACTTAGGAATCGATCAATAGGAATTTGAAGAATTTGAAAAATTCATTTACTCAAATGGATCTCAAATATTTGTAGTAGATGCTCAGGATGATACAAAATATCTGTCTGTAATAGTCTGAACAGATGCCTTCCTTATATGGGCTCTATTTATACTAATACGGTCAAATTTGGCCACGCCCATATGGGAATCAAATTGTTTCATGGGGGATAACATTACTTATTTAACACTATCTCTCTGTTTTTATAAAGAAATACCTCCAGTAATCGAATGGTATTGAGTATTACCCACGCATTATGTTAGAAAAACCGCTGAGTCGACGACGAAAGGAAAGAGGAGGCGTTCAGTTATGCGGCCCCCGCCTAGTCGGTCGTATTTCATTATAGGAAATGGCTTCTCATCAGCCTAGCTCTGACTGAAGTAAACGTGTCTACAATTAGATATATGTTCTGGTTTTTCGTCCCTATTTGGTACTTAGCTCCTTCACAGACTGTCTGTCCATACCTATTTGACTTCCATCACAAGTCGTAATGGTCTGTTTGAATGCGTATGTAGCCTATACAGTGAATTGAGGTGGCCAGCAGATGTCCAAGTCAGTGCTCTTATTCTTCCAGACCAGTCTATTACCAATCAACCGGCCCTGCAGGAATGGAAGGCTTGATTGGCCTGGGTGCTTATCAGTCCAGGTTTCGATCCCAGGACCATGCGTTTGACAGTGCGTCACTTGCCACAACCCACTTTCGCTCTTTTTAAGTTACAGCCTCTAATTAGCAGATGGATTCATGGTTAAACTGTTTACCTTTAACTGATCTTTTTAGTGACATGTTTACGTCTTCTATTTAGAATGATTTTGGCTTACCTCTACAGTATCCAAGCTCCCAGCTGTGAACAGTTCCCATTGACTGGTAATAGTCAACCAGTTTCAGGGAGGATGGTTACTTCTATTAGTCTAGGCAGTAATGAATGTGGGAGTCGATCTCTAATCTTTAATTATACATGAAAAAATTTCATGTAATTAGTAGTATCAAATAGGAAAATCTGATCTCACCCTTCCTTCTCACTTTCCTCTTCCTACTCACCTAATTATAAGTTTCAGGAAAAAAAATTATCCCATGAGTAGCGCCTATTTGAAGAGTGCATATGTAAACGGTTCCGCTTTTTTCCTGTTTCTCAGGAGTTAGCTAAAATATTGCCTAATCAAGTGAATTTCAATTGCCCTTTTTCATCCCACAGTTGACGGAGTGGGTAGCCACTCCGTCAACTGTGGGATGACGTCTTACCTCCATTAGCTGGGAGGAGAAGAAGCAAATTATCTAACCCTCATAGGTCGCCCTATCTGAACAGCGTTTAAGCGTATCTTATGGAAGGCGAAGAAAAGGCTCAACCCAACAAATGGGATCAACCCCAACTCTTTGAAGAACAATTTGAGATGATGGTCCTTTTTTCAACACCATAAGCCTTTTCAGGCACTCCTCTTCCTTTCTCTCACAATCTGTCAACTACAACAAGTTTACAAATAGCTAATAATGCTTGAAATGAGGTGCATACTGCTCTGTCCATTGAAGAGGACCTGCAGCAAGGAGTCGTGGATTTGTTCGAATGGGTATTTGGCATACACGGCTAGAAGTTGGCGGAATCAGACAAGATACCTGTTGACCCTCTGATGAGCTTTTTTACTATTATAATCCAACCAATTGAGTCGTTCATTGAGAAGTTATTTAGACCGTCATGACTCCTGCAACGAATGCATTCGAATTTTGTCTCTTGTATAGTCCCCTGCTGTCGCGTCCGCTTTTATACTTTTCATCCCTTCACTGTGAAACATAGATATCGATTGTGCGCGCGACTGACGACGCGCCGAAAAAAACTATGATTTTTCAAAGTGCAGGCTCTTATTTGAATTGGCTGAATTGAGGTTATTTTGAGTTTGAAAACCGCAATGGAATGATGGATTCCTTACTGATTACGTTCGAGACGTCATTATGCTTTTTTCGCTTGTTGGTTGTTTATAAATCGAGAATTTGACAACGAACTTTAGGATTCACCATGCTGGAGGCTGTATGAGCACTACCGCAGTTGGCGGACATCATCAGAATCAAGGGGGATGACCCTTATAAAGCTACGCCGTCGAAGCTTCTTCAGATTATTCTCAACATTCTATCCAGGTAACAAGTGCTTTCTGACAGTACCTATTATGTACTAGTTTCTTTTTGTACTTCGTTTTACATGTTCCGGGTGTCAAGGTTGGGTGCAGAACGAAGCATAGGAAATGTAAGGGTCGAATCATTTGTTCCTTACGGGTATGATGGGCGGTTTCCATTAAGGATAGGGGTTCGAATCAAAAGAAGAGCATCATGAAACAGAGCTCATTACAAATTGAGGGTGAAAAATGATAAAAGAGTAGGTGGATACTTCAATACAACGCCTACTCGTCTGGTTTTCTACTCGTCTAGCCGTACTCGTCACCTAATAGCAGTTTTCAGGATAAATTACCATAAATGTTTTGAATTATCTGTGAAATAAGGTAGTTGTTGCGTGAATGTAAGTTTTTATTTACAGTTATGAGGGAAGCCATATGAATAGTGAGTCTCCATGTTTGACTCTCTATGAGTCCTTTGTGTTCCATTTAGGGTTCAATAGTAGTTCAGCTGGTAATGAGATTGATAAAGGCGGAGGACGAAACCTTCGTTCTTTGACGCCGTAGCTTCATCTAACCCTGTTCTCTGTACGCGCTCAGCATTCGACTTCCATCAGGATCGCTGTGACGTTTGGATGCGTATGTGGGCTATACAATAAACTGGGTAGACCTTCCGGAGTACAAGTCTGCGCTTTTGCACTCTCACACTGGTCTGATACCAATTAGTCGTTCCTTGGGATGAAGGGCTTCGTTGGCCTGGGCGGGTATCGATCCACTATTCGATCCCGCGGCCATGTTTGCACGGTAGTACGCCTTTTGGCACTACACCGCCGCCTACCAAATTGGTAACAAATACAGTTTGAGTACTTCCGCGTGTACCGTTTTCAGGGCGACTTGCAAGGTTCAACTATCATCAGAACTGTCCATTCGAGCGACCTGGCGCTCTAGTTCACTGCTCACTTTCCACCGTGAACTAGGTGGAATATGAACATAGTACTTACCGTTAGACCTCCAAGTTGAATCCGTCTCAGGAATCCAAACTAGTTTCCCATTTAAGTTTTTATCAAGTTTTCTCATTTTGTGATGAAAAACTTTTACTCACTGTATTCCATTCAGTAATCCTACTCGCATGCCTCATATGGGGTGAGTCGCTGAACTACTACCACTCAAGGCTGTTCTGGAATGTTGCTGAGCCGGAATTTGAGGATGCAAGATCTCTGGGAATTCTAATCGTTGCGGATCCCCAGCTGGTTGGATTCAGGAACGAGAACCATATGATGGGGCCGTTAACGAGATGGGATTGCGATCGGTAAATTTGGCTTTCAAAGGATCATTCAGAAGAAACTTTGATGTCAATGTTTCAGATTCCTCTCAAAAGGATTCTCCCATGTCGTCTCAGCCACAAACCCTGATTTGATCATTTTTCTTGGCGATCTATTTGATGAAGGTGTTGAGGCCAGCGATACGGAGATAGACTGGACAGTCGACAGATTCAAAGCCATATTTGACACGAAGATCCCTGTGGGNCCTACTCCTTCCTTTTCCTATTGAAGCTGCATTTTTACTTTGATTAGCTCAGTTCAGACCATCTACATCAGCGGTGACAACGACGTCGGTGGTGAAGTTGAACCTGTGCAAAGTCTCTTGACGGCTCGTTTTGGTCGACTATTCACGAACTCTTTTCCATCGTCGAACGACGTTTTCAAGTCCATATCTTTCACTGGGGTGAGTGCTTAATCCGAGTTTCGCAGTGTCAAGCCGGGATATCCAAGCATTGATCGAGGCCGTTCTCCTTTTTAGCATCCACCCTCCACCCCCTTATTTCGTATCCAAGCCATGTACATCGCGTATCATGGGACCTCGAATCCGTCATTTTTATTGGCTTCTCGTAAGGGAAAGGGTATCCAGGAGGTTAAAGTCCCGCACTGAATTACATGTAACCGTGTTTGAGGCCGAGCCAAAACATTCGAGTTGAATTCATGGCGCATACCGAAAGGAGCCGGTAAAACCGTGCTGTTTACTGCAGGGAGTCATGTGCCATTCGGAAAACTATCGTATCCTTCAAAGCTGAAACAATTTTATATAAATTTTTTTTGATAAACATGATTTCCTATTACCTTCATGGAGCGGAAGCCATCCAGAAATTGCCAAGAAAATTCAAAGAACTTTACTTACAAAAACCTTTGGCAAGGGCAGGCAGGAAGGTAGTGCAAGGGACAAAGAGCATGTGCTAGAACAAGTACGGGTTCGAGTCCCGTCCGAAACCGGGGTTTTGTCCGTAACTTGTCAACCTTGTGGCAGAGAGAAACCGTTAATTGAACCATTATATATTTCTCTTCTTTTTTTCGGATACACTTTAAATTGCAATTTTAGGTCAACCTGATGAATTCCGAAGTGACCACAATACGAGAATTCTCCGAACCGCCGGAGTTGAAAGTTGTGCTGAGCCATGTGCCATTTGCTACAGCGACTTATATTGATACCTTGAGAATCGTTAGTTTTTAATATCATTTCTATCATTAAAGCAATCATACCGATTTTACGCATTCGATTTTTATAATAATGACATATGTATAACTATAATGGTGTTATCAATAGTACTAGCGCATAGCGCTTCATAACAAATTTAGTCCCAAATAAAGATTTTAATGCCCTCATAGGCTATAAAAAATGATAGTTATAATAATAACATTAACGAAATTAACGCTAACACTTTCTCAGTTACTTACAGATCCTCAGTAGCACATCGGGTTTCTCACTAGATTTCACAAAAATTCTTTCCTAACTGTTTTNAGTTTTTAATATCATTTCTATCATTAAAGCAATCATACCGATTTTACGCATTCGATTTTTATAATAATGACATATGTAAAACTATAATAGTGATATCAATAGTACTAGCGCATAGCGCTTCATGACAAATTTAGTCCCAGATAGAGATTTTAATGCCTTCATAGGCTATAGAAATGATAATTATAATAATAACATTAACGAAAACAACACTGAGACATTCCTCAGTTACTTACAGTTCCTCAGTAGCACATTGAGTTTCTCACTGGATTTCACAAAAAATACTTTCCTGATTTTTTACTGAAACTTATCAGATTTTTCATTCGATTTTTAGACATCAGAGCTCAATCCCGATTTGATACTGAGTGCTCACGATCATAAGGTGAGTTAGAATCCTTTATCTATTTATCTTTTGTTGGATAGTATTGCAAGAAAAAATTGGGGATGCGCCGCGAATGAAATTGTCATCTGGCTTAGTCGAAACAGAAAGCAAATACGGCTTTCTTCGCTATTGTCAATTTAATCGAATGTTCATGAAAGTAAAGCTCTCTGAGATTAAAATAAACCGTGGACTTTGATAAAAATTAGTGCTATGTGGTCTCATGGATTTCAAGAATTCTTAAGGGATTCCATCAGTTTCCGCCTCCAGCAAGTAGAGAATGCATGGCGTATAGGGAAGTGATCAACAAGCGTTGCTGAAAAGTTTGTCCAGCTTTTTAAAAGGATTTTTTGAACTTACAATGGTGGTTTCAGGCTAATGTTCATCATATATCACGAGACAGCACGAATGCTAAATCTAGAGATCTCACAGGCATCCGTCAAATTCAGGAATTCACTTTGGATTCAAAAGAGATTCTCGAGTTACAGACCCCCACCTGCTCCTATAGGTATTTATTGGTTTTCTGGCATTTGAACATTTTGAGCAGCTTTCAGGTTGTCTTACTCATCAAACTGCGAGAAAATATTTCTTGTACGCGCGTAAAATCAATACCTATTCCAATGTGGACGGCTCACACCATTGCATGACTGGGATGAAAGACAGCAACGTAATTCCGTCGTAATTTCAGAATGGGCGTATTCGATGTGGGCTACGGGTTTGTACGAATTGATCGATATGTTGGTGACGATTCAACTAATCGATATCGAGTGGCATTTTCAATTCTTTGGATTCATAGTCGTTTTTATGCTTTGATGCTTTACGTTGTTGTAGTTACCGTGGGCTTGTTAATTCTTTTGTTGGAAATGGGCATTATTTTCTTTTCTAGAAGACATAGGTATTTATGCTTACCCAAATATCGATCTACTAATTGATATTGATTTTTTTTCTCTAGCTGTTACTAACATTGCTTACATAATATTGTGCTGTTTGGGAACTCACCTCCTTACCGGGTATTAACTGCCATGACTTATGCTTTACCCTTTTCACGATTACCTCTTGTATGCTTTGCTTTAAATTTAATAAATATTCAAGAGCTTACTATAACTATTTTTTAAAAAGAAGGCTTCATTGGCACTGAATGTCTTTGGCACATCTTTGTCTCGTTTTTTGGTTTGAAAACAGAGCAATCAAAATGATCGTCTTTGTTGCGTACGTAGTCCCTGGATCGAATCTCTGTTGGGTCAAGCGAGTTGTCCAGGTCGATTGGTCATTTGGTACCGTGCCTATTTGGGCACCCGAAATCATTGAGGTGTACTTCGTATGATTGTCTAATTTTTCGTATTTGCCAAACTCGTCTTCAAATCACGTTACGAATGTGAATGGGAGTCAGGCGCGTGCATGGCTCATCCCTAGAGCACTATCGCCTACATCAAGCTACATACCCTTCCGTTTCGTCTTTGTTTTTCATTACTAATTCTTTTTCGTCTTTTCCTCATTATTTGTTCTCAATATGTGGTCTTCTTTATTTCGGAACAAACTCGTGGAACAGAAACTGCTATCACAGAGCCATGCCCATTGCTATTTGTAAAGGTTGTTCAGTGGTTGAAGGCGAAATATCGCTCTTTCTAACTCCAAAAGATCGAGTCCTGTTGCATCTCTCTCAGATTTTACTATTTACATTTAATTTGTTTTGGATGATGATGGTGGGTGTCTGACCATGGTGGACCTACCGTTGAAGGTCAGGTAGTGGTGCATCCGGCAGTTTCGCGATCCTGAATGGAACCCAAATGTGGGTCGTTATAACAGAGTGTGGTCGAGTACCTCCAGTTTCTTAGTTTCGTCGTCAAGATTCTCGAAAAACTGACGGAGACCGAACAGATTCCCCATTTTGAT
>UZAF01019843.1:10886-21382 GCA_900617895.1 Haemonchus placei | reverse complement strand
TCCACCATTTCCGTTCTTTTCCACCACCATCAGCTGACCTACTTATTTTCAACTTTTCAAAATCTCTTTGACCCCCAATTTCTTATCTACTTGAGCTTTATTTGGGTCCATACTGCCTAGTTGCCATATGGTTCTATCTTCACCCAGGCCACTTTGTCTTATAAGGGCCGGTGAGCACCGATATAACGATTCTGTGACCTTCCCAAAATTAGCGGAAATCGAGTGCATGGCGCAATACTGATTTTCTCCAATACAGTGCATCGTTATGTGTGCCGCCTCCCTTTCCCCCATTAGCCCCACCCCCTCCCTCTTGCCTCCAACTTCCACCCATTCCCCTATTTTCCCCTTATTTGAATGATCGTAATGAGGAGAAAGCACAAGGCGCTTTGATCACATCACATGAACACAATCCATTGTTCACATCGAAATAGATAAGCTTTTATTGCAAATTATTAAAATAACTAATTGAATAGCAAGTCTGATACATTTGTTGTCATATTTTGATCCAGGTATTGCGATTACATCCACTCCCACCCCTTCACAGATCGTCTTTCAGAAGGGTTCCTTCTGGGGAACCTATAATAGAAAGGTTCCGGTTCGGGATACGTTTCCACGACTTCTTGACTGCCTGAAGGTCCAGCTTGCTCTTTTGAACCGACTCGTTCTTGCGAAAGTTTTTCTTGCGAAAGTCGTTCTTGCGAAAGTCGTTCTTGCAAAAGACCAGGGTTTACTCCTTCCCTTGACGGTTGTGGTGACCGCGGCGATTGGCTTTCCGGAACCGGAGGGTTAAGGTGTGCTCTTCGCTTATTACGCACGTATCGTATCAAAAACAGCTGAGCAATCATTATCAGAGAAATAGCTCCCAACAGAAAGAACAGCTTCATGTAGGTGTGCATCCTGAAAATGTGATGTTGAGAAAGGAGAAAAGCTCCCAAAACAATTGGAAATAGGAAGGGACAGCAGCATATTCGCCTAATCTTATAAACTGGGTCAGTCTATCAGATCCTTGCCAGCTTATCAACTTCCAGTCAGTTATAGCTCGCAGGCATTTGACCCTCACTCCAAAGCGTAATAGTGTGTGAGCGGGCGTTTGACTTGAGAGCTGGACGTTCCCGAATAGGCATTGGTAATCCGGGGTGCGCTTCGTTACGCGCGTCCGTCGAAACTAGGTCATGCCGCAGCCGTCGCATGCGGCGGGTCAGCCCGCGATGTTTGACAAACGTCGCAGTTGTCAGCGGAGCATACGAATTGCACTTGGTCAACGGCAGTGTGCCAAAGAGAAGATAACACAGACAAATGCAAATCATTCGCTCCACTGACACTTGGTGGTACTGTAGTGTCAGCTCGAGACCTCAGTGTGGTGCGCTGCGCGCGAAGTGGGCGGGGTGACCTACTTTCGAAGGACGCGCGCAACGGACGTTTTCCGGTAAACCTTCATGTTTTGGCCTATCAGAGACCAATGAGAAGCTTTCGTGATGGGAAGGGGAAATCGGACCAGAAGTACCCCCGATATGGTGGCCGGCTTATTTATGGAAGGATGTGGTACAGATGCCTATACGTCAGGGGTGTAGAATACTCCTGGAGGTTCTTTACATAAAAGATAAATTCTTTTGGTGCTATTTAATCCCGTTCTGCACCACCGCATCCAACTTGCATACAAAATCCTGGTAGCGTTTCAAACGCGTATGTGGCCTTGACAGTGATTTGCTCGAAGGCTTAGAAATCCTACTGTCGCTCATTTTTGTTGATATCAAAAATTTCACATTTGTGAAGGGTGCAAGGTGGTTGAACTGCAAACGCTATCTTTCTATTCCGCAATAGTAGGGCCAAAGAGAGAAATGGAATGTAGTGTTTTTCCTAATCCAGCCAGAAGAAATCGACTTACAGTAGGCTTTTCAACATCGCATCTAAGTTGTCTGCTCCCTAAAAGAATCATAAAATAGTTAGGTCGAAACTTTAGTCAAAAGACAGCAAAAGCAATGAGGGCATCATGGATTTTTTAAGGCCCAGAAACCTTTCTTGTGTTTAGGATCCCCACACCCCAATATGAGCATCCCGAATGATGAATTCCGCCTTGTCGTTAGGGTGATATTGTTATAAAGGTAAGTACTGCTTGATCAGAGGCCATAGCTAGCGACCATATCCGCGACAAATGTCACACAGACTATTATGCCGCGCGCGGAAAGTCCGCGCCCTCACGAGTCAAAGGTTATTCACGATTTGATAGGTGTGATGCTCTCATGGGCATCCCACACGAACGCTCCCATTGACCATGTAAACCACTATGCTTTACGATAATATTCCACGGTTAACGGCCCTAAGCTTCTCCCATATCGTGAAAAGCTCGGAATCAGTCTCCGAAAGACTGGTTGTCTCCCGGGGCCCATACCATAGCACCGAGGTTTCTAGGTTATGGTGATTCTCCAGCAACATCACTTATAAGGAGACTTAGCTTCACTTCAACCTTTATCTGTAACTCACCTCATCAGATGCAGAAGTGATGTTGGACAACGTTGTAGTCTCTGTAGTTAACTCTTCTGAAATTGGGCATAGCTTAGCTGTCTTAACTGGCCCGAATCGTCATGCCTTTTATTAAAATCATAGAATATTTTACTGCTAGTGTTTCCTTTCCTAACATCACACCCAGTTCAGTGCAGTCAATAAACACCGAAGGGGCGATTCGAATAGGTATGTACCCTACACAATGATTTGCGGTAGTCGACCCATGCACAGGTCCGTGCTTTTACCTCCTTGGGCAGCCTGTCACCAACTAACTGACTCTGGAGAGATGGAGGCCAGGTTGGACCGAGCGAATATCTGCGCAGAATTCGTACACTGGACCTTGGGTGGGTGATAGTGAGCCGTTTGTCACTGCACCACCTTCTCTACATTAACAGGAATGCAAATAATGCATTTACACAGTTATCACAGGTCGAAGTCACAGAGATGTATGGGTGCCGATTTTCAACGAAAGTACATTTCGTAGTATTCAAGACACGTCTACCTGTACTGCCTTCACTGTAAGAGGGTTCGGTGGGTGAAGAAGGTTGAGAGCTCTCTGCAGGAGATCGATCCATGACTATCGTTTGCTCGCTGGGAACCGATTTGGAACGCGTAATATACTCAGTGCTTCCCGTCGTGAATCGTTGTTCCGTAGGTGTTGCTTGTGATGAAGTTTCACCGCGCGTTGATTCAGTACGTGGAGTGTGTTGGACCGCCGTGGATGACGATTCGGTGGTAGTAGGAGAGGTCTTGGTGGGTGACAAGGAAACAGAGCTTGTCGTAGTGAGAGGCCGATCTGTGACTGTTGTTTGTTGTATGGGAACGGTTTCAGAGCTTGAAGTATGTTCAGACTCCTTCGTAGTGGATGCAGGGAAGGACTCGGTTGTTTTGAACAGCTCTTTTGTCGTTGAAGGTTGGTCGGTGGTTGTTGTTCCTGATGCAACCTCAGTACGCTGACTATGACTGGTTGTACTGGTTTCTGACACATGTTCGACTGTTGTGACTGTTGTTGTTGTAGTGGTGGTAGAACTAAGATCAGATTGAGTGGTGTCAGGGACAGTAGATGGAGAAGTTGTAACCATCTCAGTAGTGGTCGTGCTGGTAAGAAGAACCTCGGGGCTCGAGGTGGTAGTAGATGCAGTGCTAGGGGGAGGGCTGGAAGCTGTTGTGGTAGTAGAGGTAGCAGTCGTCAAATCGGAGGCTTCTTCAGTAGTTACAACAGTTGTGGTAGTAGATGAAGCAGTGGTGGATGTCAGCTCGGAGACTTCTGCAGTAGTTAGAACAGCTGTGGTGTCATCGTTAGAATTGTTCGTAGCTTTCGAATCATCAGCATCTCTTTTCACTTTTGTTCTTCTTCCTTCAATCCATGACGTAAGAATTCCAGTCAAACACCTTCTTCGTTTCCGCGACAAATGGCCGTTCAAAATTGTTGCAGACATCGCATCCTGGAAAGAGAAGGTTTTTATGCGCAGCAGTAGGTAATCCTCACTATTTGGAGGAGTTCTCGGTTTGCACCCTCTGTGAAAGGAAATCGGAGGAAGCACATCAGATGAACAGAGGGCGACTTATTGTTAGTAGTAAGGTTGGCGCATAAGTCTTTGTACTTTTTGGTTTCTATGTTGTGAAAGGTTTGGTGATTGTTCTATCACCTTCACTGCGGAATATGTATAAGTGCTAGTCAATGCGCTCTTCATACCATCCGCCGTAGCATTTCACTACGATAAGGCTGCAAGAATCGCTCTCGACTCAAAGCAAGTTAAACCGTTTCTGATTTATAATTCATAAAGGATAAAGGATAAATTTTCTGGCGTCAATCAATCCCGTCTGAGGGATGCGCCCCCGCACTCGACTTCCATTCAGAATCGTAGTGGCGTAATGAGNGCGTATGTGGCCTATACAATGACTTGCGGTGGCCAGCCGATGTACAAGTCAGTGCTTTTATCCTCCCAGACGAGTCTGGTACCAATTCACCGACCCCGGAGGGATGGAAGGCTTGGTTGGCCTAGGCGGGCATCGATCCGGGATCCGAACCCCTGACCGTGCGTGTGATATAGTGCGCCACTTGTCACTACACCACTTCCGCCCATTTATAATTCATAAAAGACGTTAATCCAAATCGAGCGACAGGGGAAATATGCAATGCGATGAAACCCCTAAACAGGCGAAAAATTGACACCACAAGCTGACCGAAGATCCACGATCAGGGAGACCAGTTGAGCTGAATGACGACTTCCCACTAAGGCTGGTTGAAGAGGATTCCAGACGTAGTACCCGCGAGCTGGCACAGAAGCTTAATAGCCATCACAAGACAGTAACTGCCCAATTGCATCGCCTCGGAAAGGCATGAAGATACGGAGTATGGTAACCTGATCAGCTGTGTGGTTAAGTGGAGAATGTACAAAGACTTGTGCGCCAACCTAGTACATGCTCACTACTACGACTATGTACTCGCATCTCACACTGGGGTGGACTGGAGAGGAGCCCCCAGGCGGAAGCACCTCTTAGCTTCAGCGCTCTCCTCGCTTTGCACATCTCATTCCACACCTTCCATAATTTGCGAAGACTCGGTATGATATACAGTCACCTCTACGCTCTCCGTCATTCCTTCTGTGCAGTTTCGTGCACAATGGCAAGTGATCGTCTCAGGCGACATTTCACACAGTTCCTGGAAGGGTAATTTTCCTCGAAAACTTTATTCACATTTTCAAAAATGAAGATATCCGCTATCTACAGACCCAGCACAGACAGCGGATAATGATAACGACTCTATCGAATATGGGATGAATTTGCATCCAGATTAGAAACGTGGTGAAATTTTGGCACTACCTCTGATGCATTCGAAAAACCAAAAGCTGATGACATGACTACGCAGTCTCCCAATAAAGATATTTCGAAATAAATATTGATACAGTAGGTGTGAGGTATGCTCTTTTGTACCTGAAAACGCCACAATCATCTACAGTAATCTACAATACAGTTTAACAGAGCTCCTTACCAAGGCTCGATGCTCGTCTTCATCTGTATTACATTTTCCACATCTGGACAAATTGATGACGCCAACAGAGAGCAGCAATAAAGTAAGCAGAAGCTTCATGGTTTCTTGAAGTTGAGAAACATCATACTGATCCAATAACCNAAACGCCACAATCATCTACAGTAATCTACAGTACAACTGAACAGAGTTTCTTACCAAGGCTCGATGCTCATCTTCATCTGTATTGCATTTTCCACATCTGGACAATTTGATGACGCTAACAGAGAGCAGCGATAGAGTAAGCAGAAGCTTCATGGTTTCTTGAAGTAGAGAAACATCATACTGATCCAATAACCATTTTCTTCGCTTTTATACATATTTATTATCACAATATCTATGTACACAACATTCGAAATAACTCATAGAGCTCATCCTTCCTTTCAGTCTCAGCTGCACCAGTGTCAGGGTACGTTCAAATAAATACCCACGAGATGATTACAGTAATTGCCGCAAAATCACTGCCGGGTGCGTGCCTGAAGCTGCGACGTGAGCCGTGTTTGAATCTCGCGCCATAGGCTGCTTTCATAGTCCGCGATTTGGCCCGCGAGCGTGTGAGCGAGCGAGCGACGGGGAACTACTTGTCCGTCATTATCAATTGAGGACCATGAAAGCAGCCATATTGTTCGAGCAGAGCACCCAATATATAATGTTTTAGGAAGCAATACTCCGACTTATGCTCTTCTCCCTCGATATTCTCGACTTCTGCCGAACTTTTGTCGGTTCCTGGTCAATAACAAATCGGAGGCTTCCCAAACCGCTGCCGGATCTCGACTGGTCTTCGCGCTAGCTTTCCCTTGTTGATGTACTGAGAAAAAATTCAGTACCACTCGGCTCTTACACTACTTCACTTAGCATAACTCGCAAATCTCCACCCGTCACATATACGACGCGTTAAAAAGGGGCCTCGGGCAAAGGACACGGGGTTTGTGGTGTCAAGATAGGGGTTACTGCCTAGGCCCCGTACTGAATTTTCATTTCTGTTATTGATGTAACCTCCAACCACTTAGCAATCCACCTTGTTCATAATGTGTGTGTGCCAACTTGAAGGATCAACTTGGACCTTCTCTATTTGCTTTATTCGCCTTTTCACTATAAGGTTTGGCTCATAATCTATCCAAGCCAAGACACCCACTTCTCATTTACCCACATAATCTGGTTATCGTAGTTTTCTCGAACTCGCAACTAAAGTAGTTTACTTGCGATCAGAACTTGTTCAGCCATCCTCAGCTTTTTTTGTTAATCACCATTTTTGTTCCGAATGTTCCATGTTGTTTAGATGTTTTGGGATATTTGTGTATCGATGCTTTGAACGTAGTTTACCTACTTGTAGTTAGTGTATATTGTAGTTCATGGGTGAAAGATGAATCCCAACAGGCATTCCCGTTTGTTGCTCATAGATCACGGTTGATTACTCGTCATAAAACTCTTCGTTTCATCATTTCCTCCATCAGTTCCCCGTTATATACATTGACTCATCCAACCCCCTCCGATAATTGGTCCTCCCGGTTGTTCATCTACGTTGAGCCCACTCAACCTTCCCTCTCAAGCACTATGAATCTCACATTCTGCACACATTCAACCACCGATGCGCACCTTCTCGACCATGGCCCTTGTCATTATGTAGGGCTACTCTCATATTCAGTTTCCAGCATGGCACGAATTGATAATAATGAAATAAAGCGTTCAGTCAATTTTTAGCATGCTGATATCATAAAATTTTCTCTAATTTTTCGTCTGATAAGATAAAAGCACTGACTTGTACATTGGCTGGCCACCGCAAGTCATTTTGACCGCATACGCACTCATTACGCCACTACGATTCTGAATGGAAGTCGAATGCGGGGACGCATCCCTCAGACGAGATTGATTAACGCCAAAAAGCTTATCCTCTACCTTCATCCTCACCACCCTTTTGGCGTCTTGACCCTTCTGCCACTTAAGCACAATTGAATGCGAGCTATTTGTCGTGCAGTAGGCTTTCGGAGGCGGGAGCTTTACCAGTGGGCGGAGTACGTAATGAAACAATATTCTTTTTATTCCACATCAAATCAGTTGGTATATGTCTGTGATATAATTACGCCTACTCATTGTTTAGGAAGTGGCACTCTGGGCTTTTGCAGTGAACTCACAGGCCATTCGGAAACAGCTCTACCTGCAGGGAAGAATGGGCCTTCAAAACTGACCTTCTAATTATCAAACACATTTGTCGACTGCAAGACAGTCACAATGATTTATTGTATACAGGCGGATAAGTGAAATGTGGCTTGAGACCTCCCGCTCGTACTTGAAAACACATCCTCATTGAAATGACAGTAAAGCATTCTACTGAAATGGCTGCCCAACTTCATTGGAGAGCGACAGTGAGTTCGTTGAAGACTCTCGGTGGTAGCAACTGCATCTGGCTGGCGACGAGGGCGTTGATTTCTTTTCTTGTCAGTGATTCATTCATGATGATTCCTAAATCAAAAGGGTCAAAAATCAAGAGATATACGGAACAGGCAGAGGCACAGTGGTCTCGTTTCTACCGCAATGTTGACATTGAGAAGTACATCTAATGCGTGAGCCTAGCTTTCGAACTATGAACTACGGTGCCACTATTTGTGAATCAAAAGGAAAATGAAGGTTCTGCAACTCAACAGAACTACGGTAACGTGGAGCGGATCTACTGCCTCCCCTCCCGACGATCGAAGAAGGCTTGCTGTAAGACTTGCTTTAGGTTTTTCTCAGAATCATATCCCTTCAGGAACTTTGGGAACGTTGCAAAAGTCTTCGAGTAGGACCGTTCTGGAGCCTGTGCGGTTTCCAAGAGCCTGCTCTGATTTGAGTGGAGAGTGCATTAATCAAGGTTTTCGAACGTAAAGATTAGCTGCTCTAGAGTAGCCCCTCTCCGGAGCTACTGTTACGTGATACTGTTTTGAAAGGTCGGCCGCTCCATGATTCAATAAACATGGCAATGAAAAAAAAANAAAAAAAAACAGACTCGATATTGACCTCGAATGACCTTATCTGCTTCCTGAGCAGCTTGTGATAACGTGCCGACAGCTTTGTCCATACGAGCAGCCTCTGCAGCCTTAGCGGCATCTTCGGTAGCTACATGCCGAATATAGGCGTCCTACAAATTGCATTGAAATCAAAAGCGTCTTAACAGATGGGTCTAAAGTGGGGGCTACTGAGTGTAGGAGTGGGAGAGTGTCCTATGTGTGAACATGTATGTGTGTTGATATTAAGGAATTCCTTTGAATTGAACGAAGAAAATCTCTTCGCTGGGCTCAAGCTTGTAGGGAAAAAAGGCGTTTGGCTTAATGATAGATAGTAACTGAAACAACTGTCATTTACTGAGAGCAGCCGGAGCTTCAGCCAACATTTTCATCAAACCGACATTTGAAAAACACAAGGTCGGCACTAGAGGGCGTTACATTTTATGAGGCGAAGAGTTAGGGTAAGATAAGGCAGCTGGGAACGGTGTTAGGGGGCGTAAAAGGCTAGAACTGTCCCTGGTTCATTGCTTTGCTTATTACAATGGAGTACGTCACTGATATTCAGTCAGGGGAGACATGTACGGAGCAGTACTAGGATACAATGGCGATGGAAAGTGATGACACAAAAAATGAAAAAGCTGGAAGGAAGCGTTGAAAGAAAAGTGCCACTTTTCCAGAGTTTTTTCTTTGAAAATAGATTACTTACGCTAGGGAGTTATATTGGGGACGAGAATATAGTCAGAGAGTGATCACGTGTGATAGCAATTGATAAGTTCTGATAAGGCATTGTTGCCGATGCCCCAACCTGTCACTTTGCACTACTAAGGTGAAACCATCGGCCAGTGTAAAGGCAAAAAGACAGGGACAGTGGCGAAATATGACCGAAATGATTAAATTTCTTGGTTGTTATAACGACTGACACGTTATATTAATATGTCTGATTACAATTAATATTGCTACAACCTTTACTTCAAGACATGGATCACGATTGTAAAGCTAGAGGCTAGTTGGAAATTCACACTTTTATATCATTCGAAATCAGCCGTACAGAAATCTATGCGACCGCTTTCTAACTCGATTTTTTGATAAATGGTGAAGATCGATTCGATTCGGTAACATTGGTAGTACAACAAGGACCGACTATCGCAAGTACAGTAGGTACTACTTGGCAACAACATCACCCATTACCATTCCAGGGCCGTCTGCAATGCGAAGGGGTGTATGGACAACAGCTGAACTGGTTACTTACAAGTATAGCGGCTCACCAGTTCAAAGTAAGTTTCATGTGGATTGACCACCCGGATAGGAGCAAGGGTTTCACTAGCCATGAAATGGCGCACCATTACACGTTCTGCGCTGGTACTGGACCAGGGCACCTACTTGCAACCTTTACTGCCCTGAAATGGTAATGAGTGATGAGTTGTCAAGTAATAGAATCGAATAGATCAACTGAGTATCATTGTAAACTGTTTGTAACTAGGTGTCCTCCCAGTAACAGCGCTGAATGCATATCAGTGCACCACTCCCTAGTCTTACGTGAAAACATCTGCGGCCTAATGCCTCCCCTCCCCCACCCCAGCCCTTCGCACCCACCTCCCCTTCACCACCTTCGTCCCCTCTGGAAAGCTCCCGGATCCGATTTGTGGAGCAGTGATCCGCTTTGGTTGGCACCCGACGCGAGACCGAAGAACCGAAAAGATTTCCTACAACCTTGCCCTGTGCACCACAAATAGCACTGCTCAGTACATTGGATTACCTTCAAACTCAAAGTAATGACTGTGAGGAATTCTATAGACCCAGGAATAATGACTCACAAGAACGGGCCCACCGATCTTCGTTGCCCATGCGTCTTGAGCTTTTCTCAACGTTCCTACTGGCACATTCATATTACTTTCCAACTCTGAAATGAAAAATATTTTTTTCCGGATCTTTTTGACGCTACTATACTAATTCTACAGTACGTCCAGAAAGTAATGTCGTTA
>UZAF01019840.1:10185-21397 GCA_900617895.1 Haemonchus placei | reverse complement strand
TTTTTTATCCTGGACTGAAACTTGCTCCTCATTCGATAAATATCATCATCTGGCTCATTACACTTCTTGTCGCATGCAAGACTTTATACCGTACGTTGCTTACCACATTGGATGACCATCTGCACACTGCCTTCGGAATCAACAGCTAGACTACCCTTCTCACTAGGGCTTACCCAAGAAAGGGGCTTGCTCGTTCAACCTTATCTTCATTGGTTTCCACTGCTTTGCCTCTTCAAAAAAAACTACGACGGTCGTGATCGATTAACTACTTTTACTCAATTCTCCTAGACGAAGGCGACCGGCGATTGTTGCCAGCTGCTATCTGTTGGCAGCCATTCGATCCTCTTCGAAGGCTTACTTTCTTCTAAAGCCTAATCCTGATCCCTATAATTTAACAGCTACGCCCTGACGAACATGCTCTTCGTTCCCTAATTAGTACTAGATCGCACTGTGGTGATCGCCTTCCTAATTAGCCAATTAAGGACTGATCCATCGGATCAAACGATCGTCTCGTCCGTGTTTTCTTGGTGGATAACAGCTGCATGTAATCCTGTAAGTACGTAATCACCTCCAGATCCGCACGTTCACGACGGTTTTAGTGACACCATCTGGCGAAGATGACCTCATGCGGGACGCAGAAGTTCCTTGGCCTTCGACGAAATTCACGCCTTGGTGTCAAATCCCAAAGCTTTTGCGCTTTCCCGAGGTCGTTCCCTCTCATTATCTGCTCCCTCCCGCTTGGTTTTGCATCTTTTGGGTATTGATCGTTGCGGCTACTTATCCCTCTCCCACTCTTTTACTTTTCACACAATGCGATGGTGAGACGAGCTGAAAAGGTCTTTATGATTTTTGTTTGCATGTTATTAAATTCTGCTGTGGAAGGTTTCCGCTTCACGGGATTTTTTTACCTGAATTATCTACTTCTTAGGCACGCAATCCAGTAACTATAAATCTCGATGAGCGTGCTTCTCCGTCACGTTCGAACGGACACAAAAGATGGGCATGACGATGATTGAGGAACTGGCGCTGGCTGCACTTCGCCACTTGTCCACCTTCAGCTCTATCGATAAAGTGAATATGCCATAGAAGCGTCCAATCCGTCAAAATTCATGACCGGAGGCAAAGTTGTGAAGGCCTTCCCGAGTCTTGCATATCGAATACGGTTTTTTGCCCCATCTATCTGGGAATCGTTTACATCTATGGCCATTGCACTTTAGAGCCCATGGGAAGGCAAATTAATCGTTGCCTCATTATTAAAATTACTATGCTCAGAATTGATTCGCCAGGGATTCCTTCTTTTGTAGTGTCATAGAAGTGAGCTAGCTGTTCCGAGATGATAGCAATTTGCTTTCCAGTGGCAACCAATGTAAAAGCATGCATAGAGCGCAACGGCCGGGTGTCCACTTTCCTCCAATATTGATAGCCGACAGAGTCCCGAGGGTCCCAGCACCCTGGCTGCAACCCCCAAGTTCACTTTATGTTAATGTGGCGAGGACGTCTCTGCACTGCAGAGGACGTCGTTCAGTTCCAAGTGAAATCCTAGGTTGTCACATCGTCAATCGCTCTTCCAACTTTTCCTCCCAGACATGTCGCCATTGTTAATTCCTTTGTCTTTTGGACTGTGATTAATGTTTTTCTCGGAAATGATTTCTTGGCTTCGATTCAATTTCATGTCACCATGGGAAAGTTAACCAAGGCGGTTGAAATCTCTGCTCGGGATGACCTTTTATAAGCTATTCCAAAATTGAGTTGATTAATTACCTACAACCATTAGTTTTCTGTAGGTCTTCCCATTTTCTCAGAAACATGTCACCTTTAGATACCACTAACCCATTTCCCTAAATCACTTTTTTTTCGCTTTTGACAGCTTTCGACAGGGAGAACGACGGTTTTCCATTAGGCGAACCATGAGTGCATGTTTATAGCAGTCTCTTTCAATTTCCTTTCCTTTACTACTCACGGCTCTGGTTCAACGACCACAGTTTTTGGACCCTTCCATTCGAATTGTTCATTTTTGTAACAAAACCATTTCCATCGTGTTCTTCCGCTGCTCCTGGGTAGATATGAAAGCTGGCTTTCTATTGTAGAGACTGCTAATGAAAGGCTACTTTTTTACAGCTGTTGAGGGAGTCTCATGCTTAACACCTACACATCAATAGTTCACCTTTGATTCACATGGGCTACATTTATTTCTTTGGTTAATGATCAGGGCTCAACTCGTCCTTAACGAAGAACTAGGGAATAAGCATTGACTAGACGTCGTAACGCATTGCCCATACATAGTACTGCCTTCTTAATTTCCGTTCTTTTGAATTTGATTGTGCGATTCTGCGTTTGTTCTCAATTTTTCTGTTCACTATGAGCATATGTGCCGCCTCAATAGGTGTAGCGTTCCCAGAGCGTAAAAGAGCTTTCTCGTTAATCAACTTTCTCGAGTTCCATTTGAACCCAAAAAGCCAAGGGCAACTGTACTTCGCTGTCAACAAAATTGTTTCATCTCAGCATCCGCCCTCTGCAGAAAATATGTTCTTTGAACTTATTTTTGCCCAGCCTTTCTGCTATTACGGTTGATTAAAGTTGAACGATCAACTCAATTAAGCAAGGTAATTAACATAAGCGGCCTGACTGACCTGATTAAGGGTCTGTAATCTCCCTATGCAACCACCCAAACCAGCGTTTACCCCCAAAGTAGAGTATCTGGGGTGGCCGATGGGTAGGATAACAATTTTGAAAGAGGTTTTGCTCTGTTACACTGTTATTGATCTCAAAAGCCTCGGGTAAGAAGCAAAGAAGTAGGATCAGCTGGTGGCCAACAGACGATTAGTAGCGTTCACAGAGGATCCCGTGGCTCGGACTGGTCAATGACTTGGGAATTCATATGGTGTCGAGCCAGACTTTATGTTTTTGGTGAGATTAAGCGTCATAAGCGCAGATTTGAAGGTATAATGGATGGGTAAGCGAGCTTTTCCTGTGCTTTTTCCGAGCGGAATTATGCATTTCTTATTTGTTGTCATTGGATTCTATTATTGATGACGTCATATTCCCATTTGAATAATACTAATCTCATTCTCGTTCTTCCCAAAACAATCAAGCGTAGGCGGTCTTTGAAGCCGTTTTGGATGTTCCAACTCTGTCACTTCAGCTCTTTTGCCTTNTTCCCTGGTCTAACCATCCATGTTCAATGTCATTCCTTATAATGTGGAAAGGTGTTGAATGGAGGATCATATTCTTTAAGAGAGAAGGTACAGTAAGCGGAGCTGACGACTTCTCCCAATCTTCTCATAAAGCTGCTCCATCCCATATGTGACATCAATGCACACGTGAGAGATTCCAATCGGAACGAAGGCGGATATGTTCCTAATCAGCATTTGACCCTCGCTGTGATACGATGTGGCCCCAACACATCGAGGGGAACATCCTGAGAGCAACTGAATGAACAATTTTAATCGAAATATCTCAGTGATAACAAAAGAATCTGCTTACCAGTTACCATTTGCAAACACACCGCTCTTGGTTATGCTCCGGAATTACCTGATGTCATACCGTACTTAACGCTTTCTCAGTTACAATGCTAATAAGTAGTCTCATTTCCGTTTATTTTCACTGTTTGGAAGTGCGCCCGGGATTAGTTGGAGCCCAAGTTACCCTTCCACTGATGCTATGAGTCTGTTCTCAACAGATCTCTCACCTGGAGTATTTGAAACCGAGATGGGGGCCACATGGGTCTCTTGCGTGCCGACCGTAATCCTCAAGATGAGGGCTAGATGGCAAACAGTTAGTTGTTGATTCATTGATTTGGTAACGATGAGCCGGGAATTCCCGTGGGGGAAGGGGTGGTTGCCGGGGTTGCACGTTTTGCCTCTCTGAGGCGCCCACACCATTCTGGTCGAGACCGCAGACTGCCGACCAGCCACCTCAATGCCCTTTGGATTTTCCCATTTATCGCTCTTCCTCACTCAGTTCCGACATGGCTCAACACAGTTGCAGAGAAGGTTGTTCTTCGGTTGTCTACTCGTTTCGCAACGATCAAACACTACTTTGGTGTTTACTGATATGCCAGTTTAATTGTGGGCTCTACAGGGATGCAACGATAATGACTTCGTCAAGTGAAGGGGAGATCCTGCAAGTTTCTCAGGTGATACGAGAACGATGGAAAATAGTAAGTTACCTTCCCATTCCCGAAAATTCACTTTTTCGTTTGCATTGTCAAACGCTGTTAGCTGTTGAAGAACTAAGTACATGTTGCGGGTGATTACGGCCGCAAATTCAAAGCTGCTGTTCAAGGGCCTCTTAAGTGCCTGAACTAAAAGAAGGACAAGTAATGTGCTCAAGCTGTTTTCAGAAGCAAAAGATAGGCGGCGGAGGATTCGGAGAAATTTACGAAGCCATCGATACTCAGAACCATAATGAACGGGTAGCTGTAAAGGTAAGTTTTCCTCCTTGAGGCCGCTACCACAGTGGAATCGAACTTTTCTTCGCTCGTGACCGTTTCGTTCATGACATTTTTCCGAAATGATTTTTCCTTTACATTGTATTTCTATTAAGGTTGAATCTAGCAAAGCTGCAAAACAGGTGTTGAAAATGGAGGTGGCAGTGTTGCGACGACTTCAGGGTGAGTACGACTCGTGGCTGATCTTCATAGCTCTCCTATCAGCTGACTATACTCTAAGTCATGCAAAACTTGTTTCCTGGGTCTTCTTGTTTTCTCGAAGTTGTCGCGTTTTTCATTGAAGACAGCGTCCTTCGGCTGTCACTGCGTAAGCGTTCGAGCCATGAGGCAGCAGTGGCTCCAAGAAAGCTCTTTTCAATCCTCGATGCGGCTCACTGACGGGAAATGCGAATTTCGCCCAAGTTGTCATCCAATTGAACAGAGCCGAACGTGACGAATTCGATTTCGGTTAGGTCGCGAGCTCATCCCTAGCCTAATAGCGTTAGATGCCCCTCTCTCGTCCAACTCCGACGGGAAACATCTGAAATACGGTCCTCAATGATTTCAAGTGAAAGTGCCAGCATCTTCCGTGAATAATTTCATTTTCAGGAAAAAAACATGCGTGTAAATTCTACGGGTGCGGACGGAACGACAAGTTTAATTATTTGGTAATGAGTCTTCAAGGAAAGAATCTTGCCGATCTCAGGAGAGAGGTGGGTACTTATAAAAGATCTTCTGAAGTGTTCCTATACACCCTTTTTCCTTCGTCCAAACGCTTCGCCGACATGGCAAACACCCTCAAAGTCGCATTCAAATCTTGCTATTTCATATTCAGAAGAATTTCCCATTCAGGCACCAAAGCAGTGCTTCAGCCTGAGTACGGCTATTCGTTTGGGTGTACAAATTCTGAACGCAATTCGAGAAATACACTCAATAGGATTCCTTCACAGGGATATCAAACCGGTATGCACTTTTTCAGATTTCTATTTGAACTTTTTTGTAGATTCGTGGGGTTTTCCTACAGACCGCTCCTCCTCCTATCAGAATTCCTTTTGCATCCCATTTCCAGACAACGTGTTTTCTTCAGTGACTAAAGCAGGTGTTGTTGAGCGGATGTTGTTAAATGTTCTGTGACAGCTTCATGGGATTTCTTAGCATAATTGCCAAGATTCATACCTTTTTATATTACTTGTTATTAAATTTCCGTTCCACTCTATTCAAATTTTTGATAACTTTCTCAACTTTTCTCCTTTCTTTTGGGAGTCAGTTTTCGTCCATGTTGTGGTATTTTGGTTTCTCTTTTTGGCTTTAGAAATGCATTTCACCTAAATTAAAAAACTTGGGTGAAAGAAGGGCAGAAATATGAGCATCTCTGCTATCACTGAATTCCCCAGGTTCCTCTTTTTGTTGTCCATCAATCACCTTTCTCTAATTACCAAATCCGTAAGCTTCAACAGTACTGTCGTCACCGTTTCGAATTCTGATGGTTTTGTCGCCCGAATCATATTACAGCTCGCCAACTTCCTGCGAAACTCTCCCGCAAAAGGCTTACCGTCCTGTTGTGAATCGGGTTGGCGGTCGTATAACACTCCTTATATTACGGATGTATCTGGTTTTAGCCAGATATTGCTTGGGAGGTTTTTTTTGCTCATCTGGCCTTAACTGGAAACGAAATGAGTGAAATGATTCATATGATTTGTTCGTTCTTGACAGGTTTTGTATACTGTCCCTGAACGAGACCACAAGTGCCTTTGCCCTGTTCGGGCTTCACCCAAACAATGGCATGTGAGAGTCAGCTGATGCTAAATCCGGTGTCATAACTTAAATTGAGTGCCCATTAACTAATCTCAATGGGATAGCAAGCTTGACAGCTCATTCGCTTTCGGACTGCCGAGTGTTTTGTGACGTCCGGGTTTCGTTTGCCACCATATGTTATGGGAAAGCGTCATTCTCTGAGTTCTCAGAATGCACGTCCTCCTCATTCTGATCAAATGGGTTTCACAGTATCACAATCAGATAGGCGCATTCATACGATATATGGTGCCCATGAGGTCTTTTCTCAGATAAATCTCTCCTCCACTTTTCAAATGGGAGAAACCCAAAAGGCGAAGAATGCGAAGCATGCATAAATTTGCCATGCGAACGTTAGTCCATTAATCAGATGGCTTGAGGTGGTGGAGGCTGGAAAATGCAATGGCTAATGAATTACAGCACCAGCAGTCTCCAGAAAATTATCAAGGGATGTCTTTTCATTTGATTCTTGCGAATACTTCATGCTAAAGGATTTGTTGGAACCGACTTTGAAAAGCTTGATAGGAAGACGCTGCCCATTCCCCAACAATTCACGAGCTGGGAGGGGTATGTGTGATCCATGGGGAGAGCAAAGAGATCTTCAGCTTTGATCATTCGCTTTAGAATACGCCTTGCATTCGATGTGAAGTCAGATTATCAGAAACGTCCATATATTTCGAGATTCAACCAGGAAAATTTTCTCAGAACGTAAGCTACGGTACTTTCCCTTTCCACTAGGCTCTCTACTGATTCACTGGCTGAGAGAGAGAGAGATAAAAGATCTGATTAGAAAGGGTCGAATCTGGTCAAAGGACAATTCAAAATAATGATGTTTAATCAAGAATTCATTTTTCAATGCATCCAATGCCAATAGACAAATGGGCTGCCTTTCTCAAATTGAGGGGTGCCCTACATTACCTCACGCCATGGAAATTCTAGTGCATCGTCTCGTCGCAGTTGAGTGAATTAATGCCTCGCCTCAAGCCTCTTATTGAAGGCTTAGAAACTGAAAGAAATATTGCGTTTTGAGTCCGGAGATTGATGTTTATGACCGAAGAAAAAACTGGGGAAATGGGAAAAATGAACCTTATATCGCATGGGATTTGAATTCCGCCCGAATAAAAAAGTATCCGCTTCCTTGCCGCTGCCAGAATTTTACAATTTTCAGTCGAACTTCGCGATGGGGCGCAGCACAGCCACCATGCGGAAGGTGTTCATGTTGGATTTTGGCTTGGCCAGACAGTATCTGAATGCAAAAGGAGAGATCAGAAGCCCTCGAAGCGCAGCTGGCTTTCGTGGCACCGTACGCTATGCCGCTGTGTCGGCTCACAAAAACAAGGTTTGGCAAGCTTCGTTCATCGTTTCAATGTTACTTATTGTCTTTACGATTCCTTCTTTTCTCGGCATTTTCTGTTTTGTGTCTAAAGACTGAATAAGAGATTGTGTGTGTGGTAGTCTCTCTATTGAAAAAGAACGCCTTCACTGGCCAACCCTCTAGAGCAAGTTATGATCGACTTCTCGTTACGATCATCCCAGCTTGTTTGTTCGATTTTGACATCCAATCTGACTTGCGAGGGATCAGGTAGTGTCTAACTAAGTGTTTTCCCCATGCAGGTCGGTTTCCGACGTATGGGTAGTTGTGACTATTCACCACTTTTCAACGGTGTGAAGGGGCTTCCTTCGCTTCTACCCACTTATAGCACTTACCAGTTAGTGCCCTATAATAACCAGCGCTTTACAACTCCACTAGAAAATCATCTGACTCTGCTCTGTCCGACCACTAGTCAATCCGATTTTGAAAATAAAGCAGAAATTGCGTAGCATTTCGAAATCCTGACAAAAAGCGATGAGTTCATACATTCGAGATTTTCTTTTTGATGAAAACGATTTACGCAAATTGGTTACAACAAGCGGAATAAGGCTGCAAATACAGTTTTATGGGCTAAATTCAGTGGAAGGGTAGAAAATGTCTAATCAGAACCACTTGTAATTTTATGTCAGAATTTCATGGGTTGTGTCCCTCTAAAAGCACTATTCTGCATTCAACTGACTTCTATCCCATATCCTTGTAGTCATAATGTATATCACGTATGCGTACGTCTTTTCTTTCAAGACGTTTTTCAGAGTTAGGCGCCTCCCTTCCAACGGAGAACGTCTCTGTTTGTTGTCCTATGTGAAGAATTTCTATTTACTATATATATAAAGTTTCCGGCGTTAACTAATCCCGTTTTGAAATGCGCCTGCATATTCGACTTCCAATCACAATCGAAGTAGTAGCTCCGTATAAGTTTGTATAATGACTTACGATGACTGGTCTATGTCAGATCAAGTTTTTTTTTGTTTTTCAAAACGAGACTGACTCCTATTGCCACAGACCCCGCAGGGATGAAAGGCGTGGTTGGCTTGAGCGACCATCGATCCGGGATCTATCCCCGAACCACGCGAGTGAGATAGTACTTTAGTCGCCACAACACAACCTTAGTAAAAGCAGTAGACCTAATGTTCATGGTCAAAATCCACCTGCGAATTTTCCTTCTCATCCAGTCAAATGTCGCACATTTCTGATGGTAATGAGTGTTGCCGACGAATCCTGACTCGCACATTTGTGAGGGCGCTTACCATAGTGAGGAAAAACGATAGTAATGCACGCAGGAACTTTTCGATTGATGTCCTATTCACCACCTCCAAAGCGTTTGTATACTCCGGAAAATGACTTGAGCAGCGGGAAGCCGATGGCGAACGTCCGTTGCGCGCGTCCGTCGAAAGTAGGTCACCTCGCTCACTTTGCGCGCGGCGCACTCCCCTGAGGTCTCGGGGAGACATTACAGAACCACCAGGTGTGAGTGGAGCGAACGATTTGCATTTCTCTATGTTATCACCTCTTTAGACTACCGAGGAGAAAGCGCAAATCGTATGCCCCGCTCACAGCTGCGACGTCCGTCAAGTATCGCGGGCTTACTCACCGCATGCGACGGCTGCGGCGTGACCTAGTTTCGACGGACACGCGCAACGAAGCGCGCCCGGAAGCCGATAGTGATGGGGCATGTCTCACATCAGCCTCAACGTCATAAAATATTTGATTTGACCGTTGCATTATTTTTATTTCTTTTTCTCGTGTATTAAATCAGANAGGAGGAGAAAGAAAAAATTAAGCTGCTCAACTCCCCCGCTTCCTCCAAGTAGCTGCTCTTGAAGCTTCCGCTTCACTTCGACCATCATTTAGTGATGTTTTTCATACGCGAGCACCTGATTCTGACGGGAAAATTAAAAAACATTCAATATTCTTACCACTGGATATGGGAACGAAGCCTTAGGAATACTGGAAATGATTGTGGAATTTAATGTAATGGGCGACGAATAGCCAATATGTGGAGCACACTAGAGCTTCCAGGAACTTTACTTTGTAGTGGTCGTTTCAAGTATTGGTGTTTGGCACTCATAACATGAACACCAGATCAATCTCTGTCTCGCTATCACCATCTATTTCTCTTTCTCTTGCACTCAAAGTATGTGAATCCTTCAAACAGCACTAGGCGTGTCGTCAATCCCGGTGATGGAAGTGAGCTGGAACATCGCTGTCACACTCCTACATCAGAAGAAGAGGGTCAGATGTCAAGGGCAATGACGCTGTCAAAATCACGTGAACTTCCCTCCCTGCGCGATTCTGAAATGATGTTAGTCTAAAAATAAAACTTGGCTTGAAAACTGCCACGCGTACATTAAGCGCTTCTAAAGTGGCTGTTCACAGTGCCAGCGTTACCACATGTTGCGGAGATGATTTTGTAGAGATCGGACCTGGTTCTCCATGAAACGTCTCTTGGTATTTCCTTGATATCGTCCCAGGGCCTATTCAGAGCCAGGCCCTTTTCGACAATGCCTCTCACACCTCCCACACGTCCCTTCAGCGAAAGTTCCATAAATTCACATCCAATTTTGTAGAGATCGGACCTGGTTCTCCATGAAACGTCTCTTGGTATTTCCTTGATATCGTCCCAGGGCCTATTCAGAGCCAGGCCCTTTTCGACAATGCCTCTCACACCTCCCACACGTCCCTTCAGCGAAAGTTCCATAAATTCACATCCAATCCATCTCAGGGGCTTGGCAGACTCGATGGTAATGGTCTCAATAAAATATGGTTGACACTAAGCCACAGAAAAGAAGGTGGATGATGCAATACCCAGAAGCCTTCCGTTTTTGTTTTTGTTTTGACTTTTATTTTCCCCATGATATTCTGTAATTTCAAAGCTGGCCGAAATATGATTTCTTACTTTTCGTTTTCACAAAACATACATCCCCCAGAGTGAGGAATCTACTATGGAAGTGAAGAAACCCAAAGGCATGAATTCTTCGCAAAATATGATGCGTTCCAGGAAATGGGCCGTCAGGATGATTTATGGTCACTGTTCTATATGATGGCTGAGTTTTTGCAAGGACAACTTCCATGGAGGAAGATCAAAGACAAAGATGAGGTGAGTCGTACAGTTCAGTATGACTTCCACTATGAGAACCGGTTGCTTCCAGGTGGGTCGAATGAAAGAAGACGTTGACTTGAATGTGTTGCTCGAGGACTGTCCGGGAGAACTACATCAGTTCGCCGCCCATCTTCGTACCCTCTCCTATCCCGATTTACCCGATTATGAGCTGCTTGAAAGCCTCCTTATTCAAATTATCCACAAGTGAGTCTGCTCGAGTTACTTAGGATTACGGTTGAAGAGCCTAGGATGTTTAGGAACGCATTTGCGATGGATGAACCATATGACTGGGAACTTGGCTATGAGAATTTGAGCGGACGAGGAAAGGCCAACGGAAATGTTTCTGCTCGTATGAAATCGCACACGACCGCTGTGATCCGGGATCAACGCTATGAAGACAAGAATAGGTGGGTTTGTTGTCCAGTGAAAATTCGCGTCTTCTAATGAAAGTTCTAGAATTTTGTGACTTTTGCTTTTATTCCGTCCAGTTATACTGGACAATTTAGATGATTACAATATA
>UZAF01019839.1:0-21399 GCA_900617895.1 Haemonchus placei | reverse complement strand
CTGCAAGGCTTGACGCGCATGCGCGTCAAGGTGTCGTCAATGGGTTAACAAGGGAGAAACTAAGGGTGGGTGAGAATTAAGCGTTGTGCAATGACAAGAGATAGTTGCAATACGGTAGAAAAGAGTGGAACGGGTTAAATTCGAGGAGTCTGATTGCAATAAGTCGATTGCGCACCGTGGACTTTGGACTGCACGGGTTTATTGGGGGTATTTCAAAGTACTTGGACCTTATAAATGAGATAATTTCTGAGCTGATGGCCGATCGACTTCTATCTTCCCGAGGATTCACCTTAATCTCCTCCTGGCCGGAGTTGGCTTCCAAATCGAAGGAAGAGTTTGACTAGTGGCTGGTGGATTGTGGACTGCTTTGGAAGGAACTGCCCTGTCCGAACTTTGGAGATGCATGCAGGCTCTCGAAACAAGGGAAGACGGATGAAGAATCTGTGCGATGGAGGTTCGAGTGCCACAGACGGCAGTGTCGCCAACCAGGAAATTCCTTCTCATGAGATCGGATACCTAAAGGGCACCTTTTCCGAGGGCTTGCGTGGAGATCGCAAAAAGGTCTTCCTGGCGAGCTATCTCTTCGTTAAGGAGATGTTGAAGAGTGGTAGTTTCTAACTCATAGTATCTTATATCATAATATCGTGCCCCTATTGTCATAATATCCTCAATAGCTACATTCGTCTTGTCAAAACGAATCAATATCGACTTCATTCAAACCGTAG
Organism: Haemonchus placei; assembly: GCA_900617895.1. Classification (NCBI taxonomy): domain Eukaryota; kingdom Metazoa; phylum Nematoda; class Chromadorea; order Rhabditida; family Trichostrongylidae; genus Haemonchus; species Haemonchus placei. Next base: position 20,674 of record UZAF01019839.1, on the reverse strand, counting down.
CACAGATGCGCGTGACTTCCGCTGCGCACCCACGTTTTGGCGGGAATCCCCATATATAAGCAAGCAGTACTCATTCAGGGGATCAATACGGATCTTCAGCGACGACGCCAGCTGGACGACGACGCCAGCCTACTCTCCTCCTGTATTGGTATTCAGCTGCTAATAAGTTCTTCTGTTCTCGCCTCTACTTGGCACCCAGGGGAGACACCGGGCCTTCCCAAAACAGGACAGCTCCGAGAGATCGTGATACTATCCATTGCCAGTGAGCACCGAAGATAACCTCGTCGAGCCCCAGTTAAAGAGGGAAGGGGCGCACCCCAATGCCACAAATACATTGTAGGCGGCATCGTACGCAAAGATTGGCTCGTCGGAGGCATCCTGGAGATGGAACCAAATTGGTATTCGTTGAAATAACGAATGATTGCAGTTGTGCAACGCTAGATATTATCATTCAGAAGCACGCCCTACCTGGAGGATCGTACGGACAGACAAGTGGAGAGGTTGCAGCAATCTAGCTATTTTAGGCTGCCAGCACGAAACGGTGAATCACTCGGAGAACTTCGTGGATCGTAAGAGTGGAGCGCGCACACAGCGCATTGGAAACTTCTGGGGCAATCTGAAAACGGTAATCCGTTCGCGTCATGGAATAAAAGGAGAGTTTTTGGATGACCATTTCTCTGAAGTATTATTTAAATGGTAGTTCGCTAACGAACTGTCTACGAACTTTGGAAGCCAATCGCAGCGAAGTATCTCATCTTTTGAAGGCTCTAATGTGAGTAGAACGAATAAAAGTTGTTATTAAAGAGTTACTCTAAATTATTTCAACATTTTGCACAACGTTTACATCTCATCCACCCCGGAGCTCCTCCTCTTGTTGAAGAGTACGTTCCCTATCAATATTCAGAGGCCGTATGCGCACTCCAGTGCGGACTCTGGGTACTCTTTTTTGACCTCTTTTTTGTTCGTTTGTTGTTCACTTTTACTTCTCGTTCCTGATTCTGTTGCTTAGTTCTTGATCGGGACAACTCAATTATAGACGTGATCCACGCAATCTGGCGGGCTCGAGGCAGCTCAAAAGGGCAAGTCTCAGTACAACCGATCGATTTCGTCACAATCGTCTCCAGTATCTGGGCTGGGCTCTGGCCCCGATCTCGTCACTTATTCGGTTGAAGTAAATACATATTCAAGTTATCCTGCACCTTTATTATTTCAAGTGAATACCTCTCTCATATTCTACTCCTAGAGAGTTACCTCAAGTCGGAATTCGTTCAGGATCAAGTGATCACGTACCCGCGTGGATCGACACATCCATAAGGCGAGCTTATCCCTTACGGATTCCTATACCCAAAATACATTTTCACCTACTGTCTTTATTCGCTCCTGTTTCAATTGTTTATGCTTATAATGAACGAAATACACCGACTATAACATACCTTGCTCCTTGCCACATTGCTAGGCGTGTGTTTAGATGCATATATCTTTTAAGCGCAAATTGATTATATATGCTCCGTATTTTTTTATGAATACTCCTTTCATTTATTGACTACTGCTGTGTTAAGTCTTAATCACTTTCTTTTATATCGTTCAAATGAAAATTGAAAGTGTGCCATCACTGAGCTTATTACATTGAACCTAGCTATAAAGATCGCTAGTAGTCTGTGTTTATATTCATATCCTAAATAATAGTCTTTGGATGTAAGTAGTCACGAAAGTTTTCACTCATGGTTTAATTGTAGCAGAGCAACTGCGGATCGGTTATCAACAGGGTATGTTTTATACACTCTTATGTACTCTAATGTTGTAGCAACTAAACCCTTTTGTATTATTTGTTAAATCATCAATACACATTGGAAGTATTATATATTGACTTTGATATATCACATCACATTGTACACAACCTAATTAGTTAAGTTCTTTTGCAGTCTTCTAATTCACGGTGTTGAAATGTTGTATTTTTCACATTACTGGAACTGTGTTAGGGAGCAAAATATCGGTGAAGTGAGTCTCAGTTCATACTTATTTTATTCAACATTACTGGAACTGTCATGATTTTTTATTGGGTTATGAGGTGTTCCTGACCTAATATAAACCTTGGTAAATTTGAAGTTATGTACATATAATAGTTACATTTTTAAACATCATAGACGTCCGCTTTTTTGGACCGCTAATACTGCTCAAGATTCCGTTTGTTTCGTCAGCAGTGTTAAGTGAGTCGTTCAGTATAGAAATAGTTATAAATTTGCTTGTATCCATGGATCAAATGGGGAAGACCTAGCGAACGATTCCGTTAAAGAAGTTTTGAAGTACTAACCTTTAATACAATTTCAAATTTTTCGGAATTTTTTGGTTTATTTTTGGGTAGTAGATCCACGCGGTCCTCATCCTCTTCAGTGGATGAATCCCATATGTTGAGGCAATGATCGAGTAGAAGTCAAGGTAATGTATAATACTACTGCTATACTCTGAACCAACAATTCTAGCATTATTATTAATATGTATATATATATATATATTTAATAATGTTATTAATCGAAAACGTGGACATTTTATAGGCCAGCATGGCCAGTATGTTCTGGGACCATTTTTTTGGAAAATGGTCCCGGAAAAGTGTCATTCATTGAAGCATAATAGCACCACAGGATCGAATATAAGAATCACGAGAGGACTGACAATGCATGTTACTGATTTAGAAAATTTGAGGTATTTATACTATCCAATGAACGCACTATGTATGTGAAGACGTAGTTGTTCAGCTTATTTTCAAATAAGATTGCACTTATTGTTTAGAGAAGCAATTATCACCACCTGAAATAAGAGTGAAAAGGGCATATGTAATTTTCGAGCGTACAGTGAACAAGGCTAGTAAGGTAAGAACTTAAGATTATTGTGTTGAATATGCAATTATTCTCAATGTTCATTATTTGAGCGATTTAAATCAACTGACTCGGCGATTTTGTCAGAGTGGAATTACTCTGAGTGGCAGTGAACTGTCTGTCATATATAAACAATTTACGAATTTGGAGCGTCGGGCATGTGAGGCAAATATAAGCGCTGTCAATCATATCTTATTATGCAAATATTTTATTTTATCGTATTATTTGAGGTTATAATTTCATTTTTCTTTTAGATGGCTTTCTATTTATCGGCTAATCCCAGCTTATGGGGTATAGAGAAGTTAGACGAGATATCTGAAGCGATTCATTATACATCTACGAGTCATCCAAAATGGAGGTAGGAATATACAGATGTTGCTACGTTGTATATGATAGTTGCTATATTTTTGTGGGCCGAAAAACACCAGCCCACTATTGTGACACAGTCACGAAGTTAGCCCGACAAGAGACCTGACCTCTATACCTGGAATGACTATGCGGCTGCCCTTATCGCTGTCAAAAAGATGAGAAAATTTTGTGGTTTGATCCTTAATGTTGTTATTATTCGCAGAAACAGCATGTTTCAATAATAATGACAAGAAGGACTAAGCAAGAAGGAATTCTCAGGAAGTCTTATGGAAAAACGAAAGAATTCTGAAGACCCGTAGAAATAATACTAGATCATGTTATCCCGAGAACTTGAAAACTCACATTAACTTTACCAGGTAGTGAAAGAGTTTGATTTTGCAAAAGTTGTAAAAAACAAGAGCTACGAATTGTATCACCTGTCGCCAAGTGATCATCGGTTTCCTCGGCGGACGGCAATGGCGTCTCACTCTCCCATGTGTAGGCAGTGTAGTCCAGTCAGTCGTTCCAAAATTACATGAAGTATACATTCCTTTCGTTCATGACTTTTGTGAAATATATAGTTCAAAATCGAGCTATGGGTACGCTCTGATATTCGTTTCAAGTCCAAAGCCTCCAGTTGGTAACTAACAAAGAAAAATGGGTACTGCAAAAATACCGGTAATGATGTAGCCGCTACCTCTATTTCCATTGGTTTTATTGAAAAACGACACACTAGCTCCGTGACCGCCGATCTTTCGGTAACAATTGTGCCTAATGTAAGTACTTACACATTCCAGCCGTTCATGGCCCAATCTGAGGCGATCCCTCTCTTCTCATGTGACGTATTGGACCATACTGGGCGTTATCGCTACCTCCCTCGTCTTTTGGCAAATTGTAGATCTCTGCTAACTTAGAAGCAAGATGTCGTTCTCACTGTATCTTTGGCCTAAGAACAAGCACTGTGCACGAGCATTTGGGGGGAAATCAGCTTTGCTATACTCGAAGAGGACGATTTCCATAAGAAATGGAATGATTCTTTATGCTACTTGTATGCTTTGGAATCTGCTCTGTTATAATGCTAGCTATAAGAAGTCAATATGATGGACGACCAAGCTCCGAAACTGAGCAGAGAGGAACGAACGAAGTGGGGACCATTCAGAAGCAACGATGGATTCATGAGAGAGGCAAAGAACATCCAGCCTTTCGCTTATTTGTCAACACTGCGGTCCATCCTGCTTCAACTTACCGACCTATACTGACCAGCAGCGGACAGCCAGCAGGCGCAGGGCGGGTGCCAATTGACTAGGCTATTCGAAGGAACGCGCACAACGCTCGCGTCCGCGACGCCTTCGCGACTGGGAGTATCAGGGGGGTATGGTTCCCGATTTGGGACGCGCAGGCTAGAATATGGTATATTTACTGTGATAGAGGGCTTCGTTTCCGGTTGAGACGTGCAGATTGGAGCACGGTAGGATTACGGTATCAGAAGGTTTTGTGTGAGATACTCAGATGCGCATATCAGAGTACCGTAGGTGCATGGTATCAGAGGCTAAGGGGGTATCGCGTCTGGCTCATGATGTCATTGTCATGTGGTATCATTGAGTTATCAGAGAGCTTCATATCAGGGATAGATGTGCAGGTCGGAGTACTGTATTACTACGGTATCAAAAAGTTCCGTATCTTACTCAGAATGTGCAGGCGTGCGGTACTATCACATAATATCAGAAAGTTCCCTGTCCGAATTTGCACGTCAAAGTGTGGTGGTGTTACGGTATCGCGTTTTGTTTCCGGGTTTAGATGTGCACGTGTACTAGAGTGACACGGCGCTTGACTACATTCCTTCGATAGCCTTTATTCACCTGCGAAATGGCACTGGTCAGAGTCAGCGACTAACGCTCTCGTCTCTACGTAGATCTCGCCCCTTGCCATCATTACTACCTTCCCTTCTTCGATAGCACTTCTGTTTTTCTTCCGGATTCTGGAACTTCATAAGCAGAGCTATCAGTATTTATTTATAGCTCCGCCCACCTCTGTGCGGGCACCGCCCCCTTTGAAGCTTTCATCACATTTCTTCGATAACGTCTGACCACCTTTTAGACGCACTCCAGTACGTTTTTTAATAAGGTTATACATAATTTTGAAAGTATCCTTAGAAAAGCTTCATCGTGGGCGGATCTTTACTAAGGATACGCATGCACAGCACGTATTAGGTCTTAGTTACTTCCTTTATTTTTTTCTGGTCTCTCCGTCTTCGTTGGGCCGATCTATAAATTTGTGTAATAAGTACTGCCCACGTTGAATGCGCTCCGTACACAGAAGGTAATTGACCTCCTTTGATTTGTTGACCCATTCCCAACCTTTGCCCATTTTCTCCTAATATCTTATCTTTCATGGGCCATAATAAGCTGTTCTGCGTTGAGCACCACCCCTTCCGGTGCAAGTCCCGCCCCCTTGGGCGGGGTTTCACTGAGCTCACATTTGCTCCATTGATCTTGCCCTAGGCTCCACCCATCCCGTACTTGACCCATCTGCTTCTTCAGGTGACACAGAGTTTTGTGACAGACAAACAGACAAACAAACAAACACACCAAACTTCTGGTTTACATATAGTAAGGATTCATATATATTAAGGTTTTTGCCATCCTTGTAATTTCATGGTCCTCTCTCGTATAACTTCCGGTTTCTAGGTCAAAAAAACCAGCATGTCTATTCTCGCGCACTAGAAGTAACAAGAAGACTACTAAGGATGGGAATAGCAGTACTTCTCCCATCATATTCTCACTGAGGGAGAAAGCATGAAATCTTAGGCATGAAATCTAAAGTAATAATTTTCTGGAATGCCCTCCTGCATTTAATTCCATTTAGAATTGTGGAAGCGTTGCGAATGCGTTTTGTGGCCTACGTAATGGATTTTCCTTAGAATTCTTCTTCTGTAAAACATAGAGAGCCTTAACGTCTTCTCGCTACACCAGCGAGGCTTTGATTTTTATCCGCAAAGAGAGGGTCTGCTTTCAGGAACACACGCAAAACAGGAAGGAGAAGGACTGACCCCAAAAATAACTGGAACTAATATGAACTCTTTCCTGTGTACAAACATTTTTCGATCAGAAATGTCGTAAAGCTCTTCCAACTAGGTCCTCCGTGTTAGCAAAGGTAGTTTGATGTTTTAGTTATTTAATACCTGCTTTTCAGCTTTATCCTCGGAATTTTTCGTTTNGGCACTAGCTTTTTCGATTGGGATCACATGTTGCCCATCAATTCTCTAGAAATAAAGACATCGACTAAGAAGAACGAACTTGTAAACGGTGCTGAAGTATCCCTGATCAGCTTATTGAATGATCGGGAACGGAGACGGCTGTGGAATTCGGCCCAGTTGTGTTGTCAGTGTTAGTTGACAACTTTCGCTATAACTAGGACGACAAATTAGGGCAACAGTTATCAGTAATGATGAGATTGTACAAATAGTGAAAGGTATTGTTTTATGCGGAACTATTAATGTGAAGATTACCTCAAGCCGGAATCTGTTTTCAACTGGGCCTGCGCTACGAAAAATTAGACTTTAAACTTGAAAAACTTTAAAAGGGTGAACTGAAAAGAAAAATGGTGTCTGTAAGCTTCCGTAACATGAGCAATTTTCAAAAAGAGGTTATGGTTGCAAAGGATCTTTTCTCATAAATCTACTCAGATTTTCCGGAGCTGAGTGCCTCTTGTAATTGCGTGATTTTGAAAGTTTATGCTACACATAAGAAGTAATCTCTCCCATGCGATACTTCAGTTCCTACATAGCCAGTATTAAAAAGATACGGTGTGCTAACTGAGCCTCATTTGGAGCTCTTTCTCGAGTTCAACTTTGCAGGAGAAAGTATCAGCTGCTATCATTTACCTCACTCACCTCTTAGTAATCCATTTTACTTGAAAGGAGGCTTGCTTGATGATCCAATTCCAGTTGCTTGTTTCCCAATTGCTGATCTTTTCATTACGCACAGCACGATATTCAAGTAAAATTCGAATATTTCCTTTTATAAACTAGGTATCACATTCTTCCGTTAAGATCAAAACATTGACTTATGCAGCATCTAGCCAACGGAATTCATTGTACAGCCCACATGCGCATTCAAAATACAACTCCAGCAAAAGGAGTTGCTCACCGTCGAAGACTTCATCCTCTAAAATTCAAATGACGCCGATCTTTAAATTGTGTATTGGCATTCATAGCTGCTTGACTCGCTCCAGTTTTTTGAAGGAATGCTGCATGTGTCAAAGATACAATTCACCATAGAGAACATTATATGCAGTTATGAAACATTCAATGAAGAACCTTATGAAACAGCAGCAAGCAGTGCCAAGTTCTCCGTTCAAGCTACTTCTATCGGCCGTCACATACCTTTTTTACATCTTTGGACGACAGTGTAAGTGGTCGTCTGTGCGTGAAATGACATCGCCTCGAACACTGTGCCGGTCCAAGAGTTATGTCTGGTTCGCATATCACTACTCTCATTCTGTAGCCACCACTTCTTCTTCGTAAAGGATCAGTGTTGATTTACTGGGACGCTATGTTTTCACCTCGCGTCGACCGACTTACCAAGCAGGTTTTTCTTTCAATGAGCGCAGATATGAAAATGAAACCTCTTGAATAGTCTGTCAGTATTAAGAACCAAAAGGTAAACCAAGGGAAAAGAGAATTTTGGATAATTCCTCAACTATGATTTTGTATGGACTAGTCCGCAGTCAAATTTGCTGATATTACAAACGCTTTTGAGGGATCTCAAAATAAAGCTAAATCATAACAGTAAATACAATATGATTGCAATAGTACTTCATTTCGACACCCTTTCCCCAATTTAAAATTCAAACAAAATTCCACTAAAATCCTGAATGAGGAAGCAGCGATGAAGAACTTTGAAGAGCGATCGCCTGACACTTTTTCCTTCAGACCTTCCCTCACCTTCATCGACCTCTAAGCTTCGCTAGCGAAATACACGAAGAAATCATGCTATGCAGCCATCCTGGCTCTTTTCTAACATCAGAACAAGTCACTTCTCGTGGCGGAGATGAAGGTGGGCGGGATCAAGGCTTGGATTCGTTGTTCGCAAACACCTATTCTAGTGGACCTACGGCGATCCTATTATGAGAGCTATCCTGATACTGTTACTTATTCCGATTCGAATCAATGCCGAATGTAAGTGATGATCATTGTCTCATTCAGAGCTGGCCATTGAGGTACATTGCTCAATCAAACAACTCACGACTGCTATGCTTCACTCTTTCTTTGGAAGTATATGGTATATGTATATGGTTGTCGTAGTCACTTTTTAACGAATTCCTGTTTACAAGCTCTCCATCTATGGAAGTAATATTGCCACAGCTCCATTCGCTGATGAGAATATGCTGGTAGTTATTTAGTTACTGTAAATGGAACATGTCATTCAACTTGAGATAATTGAAACTGGATCAGCTGTAGATGCTCTGAGGGATTAACGTGCAAAAAGTAGGACCATTCCAACAATGTGACTGTGACGTGAGATGTCACTGATTCTTCACATCTCGAAGAATAGAGCACACAAGCTTTTAAGTTCATACATTTCGGTTGTCATAACTTTTCTTGAAAATGACCATGAGAAAATGTTAAACGAGGACGATAGTCATCTATCCAGCATTAGCAGTCTGTAATGGATTGAGATGCATGGGTTGCGCGAAGGCAAAAAGATTAAGGAATCGGTAGATGAAAGCAGAGGTCCCCACTGGGATGAATCGGTGGCTTCCCCGTTTACCATATGAGGCGCTTGATCAGTTTGAAAAACGATACGGCGTTATAAAGGCTCGAAGATGGTACCGGTTGTATGCCGCACCCGAACCGGCGTTGTGTAGGCTGCATCATTCACGAGCGATACCGATACTGGAATTTCAAACGGCCAATCTCGACCCACGGTGGGACTGGAAGGCAGTTTTGAAAATCTTGGGCATAATGTCGTCAGCTCTTCACACAACTGCAACAACTGGAGTTCCGTCCGATTAACCATTGTATGCCCGTTCTATCACGATAATCTCAAACAACCTATTTTTCACTACTTTTGAGAAGCCTTCTTTTTAGCAAAGTCGGCGGATTTTCTCGCTTCTTTCAAAGCCGATGCACTATTCTCTGCTAGCTCTTCCACATTTCTACTCAAAAAGGAAACACCTCACTTGTCGTCCCATTTATGGTCGATTTCCTCGAGCGTGCGCTAGTAACGTGTCAATTTGTTCCTCCACACAAGAGGTACCACTAAAACATCGTGAACTGTGCCTTTTAAGAGATGACTCGCGAAGGCATGCTGCGCACGAGAGGCTTCCCCTCTTCCCTCTTCTTGCTTCCCCCTTCCCACCCTTTTCGTTTGATTGCTCGGCGCCCCGAGGTGCGATGCTCTAGTCTTTTGGCTCATACCTTCGCAGCAGAATGAATGTTATTGGCACAAGGATAGACAATGAATGCCAATATCACAATAAAAAATCACGGCAATGGTACACCCGAACATTCCCCCCTTCCCCTACAAGCGTGGATGAAGCTTCACTATATTAGAACCTTTAGGAGCATGCATATCAAGCTCACAAGATACTTTTATTGCCTAGAAGACACTTAGGTTCAGCTAGGTTTCGGTTAGGTTTTACCGTTGGTGCATGCGCAGGTCTAAACGGCTCCACGTGGAACAGTATACCCCAATGTGATTGGAAAGCGATTACTACTTGACCCTGCCTTTCTTATCCTTATTCTCACTTTTGAGATACCTAGTCAAAAGCAAATAATGGAAGTACGGTGTAGAGTAGTGGAAGAACTTTCAAAAAAAAGCGATTCTATGAAAAAAGTAGTTGAAAAGTGGCTGTATGAGGCTATGACAACATGGTAGGGAACACGTTTCAGTTGTATACCATTGCGCGAAGGTGACTGCAGTAAGTCAAAACCACAAAAATTGTCTTCTATAATAATGTCGCAATGGGTCACGTCTAGATGTTTGGACTTTTAACATATATGCTCTATCGTGAAAGTTGCAACCTAATTCAAGTTTAATGAAATACGGCCACTTCTGGGTGTGGCACCCAGTGAATGCAACCTTTAAGCTCTATCTAACCAGTCTTTGAATCCCTCAGCACCACATATGGCATGCTTGAAGGGCCGGATTCACAATGAGGAGGTATATCGAGTACCATTTTTACTGTGAAGTGAGCCTTTTAATGCATTCGCCGATTTTGGTAGCATTGTGGGAATTCGATTATTTGAACACCCACAAGTGCTATAATCCCAGCTGACGTGACACCAGACCATCTTCAGAAAGAGAAGATGGTCTAGCGAATACAAACATGATTTTTTCTGTGATAAAATTCTCGTTGCTGCAATGGTGCCATCGCCGTTCTCGCTAACACAACAAGCCTTCTTCATGATCCCTACTTTTGCATTATTGCTTTTCCTTCGACATTGTTTTCACTACAGTGTTGATGTTGCTTTGGGCGCGATATGTACTCAAGTGCATAAACGGGGCAACCTAGAAGTTTGTTGTGCATTACAAAAGACAACGGATGTTTCTACACATCTCTCCAAGAATTAAGTTGTACTATCAAATTGGCAAGGTGGTTGATGCAAAGATATGCATTCACGGAACACATTTTCAGAATGAATTACTATTACTATGTTACTACTTTCTACATGAATTCGTAACTCGATTTCACCCTCACTACTGGGTTGAAAACATTCTAGAATCAGGATAAAATATCAGGTGAAGGCTATTGGTTAATGGGTGGTAGATAATAGCAGTGGGCTAGGTGGTACTAAAATCGAGGATTCATAAATCTGTTCGAAAACAAGGTGCACTACAATCTTGCTGAGCACTGCATTTCCTACACGTCAACATAGTTACTGCAACTCTTGTCTGAGCTTTTCTTAAGAGTTATTTTTTGCTTAGCTTTGGAATGTGTCGACAGTCAAGCAGTTATCGGTCGGTGCCTTCGCCCATTGCTGGACGTTTGGGAGGCTATCAGGGAAAGCGAACACGATGCTCAGAATCTTCTTTTTCCGGTATTGACATTTCGATCGATTATCAAAAATCAAAAATCTTATGGCTCTTTTGAGCATATATTAAGGTACCATTTTACTCCAAAAAAGCCATCCATCGGCTCTGTGCATCCTACATAACCTCCATGGATAGCTGTTCTGAAGAGCCATCCGTGATAAAGTAAGCAGCTTGGATTAATTCAGAACTATCCACCAAGATGGTACTTGCTTCAATTAGCGGGGTTTCAGATGTGAACCGCACCTTCTTATGACGTTCGTTGAGAGCCACTTGAAGTTCTTTTGTGGGAAGTATGGGCCCATTTACCTCGGTAAGACTATTCAGTGAATTTGCCGTAATTTTCACATTGGGTCCATCTTCCATTGCATAGATAAGGCTACTGATATTTCTTCGTCGGTCGCAAGTGAGCAGTTGTAGGCGTTTGTATTTCTTCATACAGGAATTCGAAATGCATAAAGTCTTGCTTCTCTTGAAATTCATGGCCATCTCCGATCAACTCATTAATCCAATATTAACTACATTTCATTGTCTATTTTCCACTACATTCCTGCTGTCTTCTTAGCTATAATTTAGCTTGACATGATTAATTTTTCCAAACACAGCCTAACAAATTGTGTGTGTAGTCCTCTCTTACATGATAGAGACCGTCTCAAACAATGTCATCTCTTGATAGGAGGTTACAAGTGCAACAAAAGTTGGGACGCTTGTTCATATCACCTTACAGCTTAAATTGTTACTGTTTTCAGACAATTACTCGTGTATATCGGAGTCTCTGTCGAGATCTTACCAATGTAAAAGCCACATCATTGGCGTGCCCAATCCTATTCAGAATTCAGGTAATATTCGCTTTGTATAAATTATAAGAGTTTTAGTTAATCTTTCGTTAACATGTTGATGCCCACGCGACACCTTTTCTGGCCATCCTGCTTTCCAAATCTTTAGGCGCTTGGCTCCTCCGTATGATCCCTGATTAGAATCCTTGATCAGAATAGGACCTGCCGAGTTTGCAATCCCAGTTTGGAGTCCTTGAAAGTGAGACTCAAGAACAGCCGGGAACAAGTGGTGGAGAGATACCTGAGTGCAACATAGGAGTTCGAGAACAGTCTGTGACCTTCATTCTTGCTAATGGGGGGTTTTTCGAAGTGATTGTAACTCGTTATTGCACATAATGTAAACAAACGCGTACTCAAATTTTATTGTCATCTTCAGCTTTGAAGCTTGAAATATTATACATTGCAGTGAACAGTTTCAGGACACCCTGTGAGATGTAGGTGTAGATGTGAAGATGACTGAACAAAAAAGTAAGCACTGTTGCGCACGTATTTCTGACAACGACGTTGATCGCATCCCAATATACCTTACCCAAAAGGAATAAGATTAACTACGGTGCCCAATTTCGAGCTTCTCGTTTTCGTCGTTAACCATTTTGCGCTAAGCGATTATATCTGTTCATGTTCTGTGCTTCCGTTATCCCCCTCCTTCCCTCCGCTTTGGAAAGGGATTCTCACAGATTAGACCCTGAGAAGCTGCATAGTGCATAGATATGTAGATTCGAAGGAAACATGGTGTGTGCTATTTGATTTGAAAAAAGATATATCTCCAGAACTCACCTACTTTGAAACTTTACGTTAAGCGAGCTTGCCATTCTTCTTGAAGGGAAATGCGAGGGAATGAGCACATTCTATGACTGTATTAAAAGCGATTTGGATGAGCACTGTGGACAAATAGCGACCGCCCTTCTTAGGAGATCAGTCGAAGAGCTTGGATGTTTGGATGGTAAGTAGATATTCCATAGGAATTCAGTCCGTAATACCACCTCCACTGAGCATCCTTGAAGGCACAGTTCACGATAATCATGGGGTATCCAGTTTTTGGCGAAATTTGACAAAAAATTGTTAGATACGGCCTGCAATAGTGCAATGTTAAAAGAGAAAACGCGAAAAAAGATGAAAATAAAGAAATAGAGAGCTACAAAAAACAAGGGAAAAGGGGGTCGGACGANCTACATGGCGAAAGAACGGCGATAAGGGATTTCTCGGGAGAGAGGGGGACGTGCGATTCGTGCAATTCTGTGTGCGCGCGGCAAATTGTGCGGCGAATTTCGGGATGTTTCAAACGACTCCTGCGCCTATTATTGGGACACAAACTTGAAGTAGAGTACTTCAGTAGGGTCGGACAATCCTACTAAACTACTTTACTTCAAATTTGGGCCCCAATGATAAACACTGCAGTCGTTCAAATCGCACCGAATTTCGTCGCGCAATTTGCCGCGCGCACCAAGAATCGCACGAATCGCAGTATCAATTTCGACCTTTTGACGACGGCTGAGAAAAATTAATTAGAATAGAATAGCGTAGAATATGGACGAATACTAGAAAAACAGTCCCAGTACGAGGCGGTCGACCAGCTGACCGTATGGGGGCAATTTGCCAACCAGCCTATCGATTTTTCACTAATGTTGCTCCGATGCGAAAGTGGTGAAGGACAAATAGAACTCGTAGTCAACCTAGCGAGGGGCGGAGGCCTCCCGAGCCCCACTGTTACTGCCCTTATTGTGCCCTATCCAGACCGTTTTTCGACATTATCCCTGCACAAGTGGTGTCGCAGGGGGCGTCGAATTCAAACCATGTGCAAATCTCCGAAACCATTTTTTCGTGAACTGTGCCTTTAACGATATTATTTTGAATACATGATTTTGTTGAAATGAAAGATAATGGAAATCACCTATTTCGCAGCCACGTCTGAAGGTGAACGTCATCTGAAGCAGTCAAACATTACCGAGTTGCTCACAGAACAACACAGAAGAGGTAAGCTCACAAATTAAATGGTGTGTACAACGTCAATTAGCTTAAAGTGCTCTACACCAACCATTTGAATGGTGATACTTTTTAGAAGGCCTTGGAAAACAAACGAGCATAAACTTCTGCATGGGCTCTGATTCAGTATATAACACGTCTCCGGGCCACCTGGCACTATATCATGGCGTAGACAAAAATGTAGACTTTTATAGTACTGTTTTGGAAGCATATACCCGTGAAGGAGGCAGCGACTAGTACTGGTGATGCTTTCAAGGGCAAGGTCTTCTATCGATACAACTGTCAATGTCTTGCTGTTTCAAAAAAGGATATTAAAGTTTTGCTAAAGGAGAGCTTCCACGACCATTAATACGCAGAAATCTTCGAGGTTCCAAGGCGAATCCCGAAGCTACCATGAAACAAGTGCTTGCATCTTTTCGGATATTCCATACGACAGTAAACAAACCTCGATACCATCACCGCGCAGGAAAACTCTGCACAGTCTCGGGTACCAGGTAAAGTCTAACTTGGGGGTGCCTGTGAGTCTTTGTCTCGTCGCTCTCTCTTGGAAATACTTCCAAAGGAGATTGAAGCTGGAAAGAGTTTTGGATATCCTCGCTTGATTACAAAGAAGAGACAGTGGCTACCTGAAGGAGAGATGCCATGCCAGAAGCAAATTTTGGTTTCCAAGTGTATTGCTCTGTTACTAGTGAAACTGCACAGGTATGCATTATATAGATCAAGAGAGATCGCCCTCGAAAGGGATTAGAAATAGAGGGACTTCGATGGTTTTGTTGCCCGTGAATCCGGCCATGAAGTTTTGGGAGAAGAGCACCACTGAGTAACAGCCAAAGGCGGAGCAGCAGTAATGGAGAGGAGCTATGAAGATATTGTGCATCAATGTCTGTTCGTTCCGAAGAAAATGTCGCATGTGTAGAAAGGAAGATCCAATTGTCCTCAAGCGGCGATCTTTTAGATGGTACAGGAAAAAGTGAATTGGGTAGTCCGGAAAATTTCCGCCGTTTTTCGAGTCTCTTTTGAGAGATTTTTTCTATGAGAAGAAAACTATTCATCAAACAACATACTCTCCATTCTGTTCAGCAATGGTTCGCCATGGTCTTGTAGGTTTCATTACCCCACTTTTATAGGTTTTGGACTCAGAATAGAAAAACCCTTTCAGGTGCTTCTTGCAGTCCTTCAGCGGTTTGACCGATTTTCCATCTACAGATTTATGCAGAAAACTGAGCAATTGGTAGCCTCTTAATGTTATGTCCGAATTATATGAGGGGTGTGGTAAGGCATTCCACCCAGGCTCCAACAACTTTTGACGAGTAGTCAAAAATACGTGTGGTATGGAGTTATCCTGTTGAAAGACAACGCCCTTACGATTGACCAGTTCTGGGCATTTCTAGCTTATAGCAGTCTTCAATTTGTTTAGCTCAGTAAAGCATCTTCCCGTTCGTCTTCGATAATGCGGCAACAGCTCATAATGATTGCAACACAGCATAATCTTCCTCACCTGGGTTTTGAAATTGGCATAGTTTGTGACTGCTCAATGGCAAAGCTCCGCGTAGTTGAACACGGACCATTTTTCGTCCTCCTTTTCATGCGTTTTAGAACAGCTCCTTTTTTTGTTCGAGCACTCAGTCGCACATATGGCAACGAGCGCCGTCCACCATATTGCGCTTGCGCTCAGTTCGTGAGGTACCCAAACATAAGGCCAGCAGGTTCCTGAGCCAGCAAGACATTGACAATTTCCAGCAAATGGTAATGGATGGCTGATTTCGAAACACTAAGTCTTCCTTTCATTTCGCCAGTGATTCGTTCCGATTAATATTTTGATTTGGCCGTCTTCATCTGATGATAGCCTCCGTGAGCGTTGCCGATCTTGTGGGTGAATTCACACCGTTCGAATTTGCAAACTGATCACGCACTATGCGACCCCTGGAGCATTGCCTACTTGAACGTGACAAATCTTTCTCGTGGCTTGAACAGCGCTCTTTCCCTTGCCGTGGAAGAAAAACCTCAGCTGCCGAAAGTGCACGCGAGCACTTTGCCCTCCCGACAATATATAACCTTTTGAGGTTGAGTCCTTGACTTTCTCCACAAGGATTACTAAACTAAAGGTGTTCAAAATCGCGGTGACCTATCCTGCAAAGCCCCCGAAACTCTCTCAACAAGGCGGTCGACGGCCATTTCATAGGGTTCTACTACCCTTCCCTCAGTGCAACAAAATAGGGGAGGAAGTACCAGTACAACTTCGCTCAGATATGCTTCATAAAATTATAGGGCAGATCTGTTACATACCTGCCACAAATTACTACTACGACACCGCACCTTTCTCTCCTTTATAATGAAAGACTTATTAGACTGTTGTCAACAGACTGTAGCTACGGACAGTTGTTTAACGGGCCTCTTGAAAAATTCTAAAAAAATACAATAGATTCCTAGTAACAGCATCGCCACTCCTTCATTACATAACACATATGTTAGCGGTTCCAGATTATTTCAAATCAGCGCAGAAAATGGAGCTGAGAGAAGACCCAACTGCTTCAGCGTCTGCTCGCGATGCCGATGGTACGCTCATTGTGCTCGTTAAAAGAAAACAGCCCAGTTTCTCAAGTTGGTATTAGCAACTTTAATGCTTTCTGGTTGCAGATTATCCGAAAATGCCCGAAATAGCTTTCGATAAGGATACAATTAATGGATCCGCAGGTATCCACAGGGTTCTTGCGTGTCACTTCTCCTTTTTTTCTGTTATAAAAAATGTCAGTCCATTTTTGTTTTAGCAGAAGGAGAAGAAGAAACGCTCACCACTACTTCATTGACAGTTTCTTTGACTGATGGTGGGTTGTCATTCTTAATGTAAAGATACGACGGCTGAATGAACCTAGTTAAGAGGCTGGAAACACTGTTTAATCCTTATCCACCTAGATCATCTTGTTTCAAAAATTCTACGGAATAATGTTCCCCAAATATGCATGGGAGAAGCTCGAAACTCGACAATCTTGAACAGCTCTGAATAATAGAAACGCTCTCAGAAATGCAGCTTTCTGCGCTGGTATTGAACTCATAAAGTTTCGAAGCGTTGATACTGATACTGGGGAAAACTGATCACTTCACTTCAGTAGGGCTGCGTGGCAGATGTATTGAGCGAATTTACTAATACCAGAACACTTTCCCTTTTTCTGACGCACCAAGGTCAAGCATTAGAGAGCAAATCATGAATCATCCATGCTCCCGGGGAGAGAACCAAAAGTTTTCAACTTCGCATCTTCGCATTAAGCAAAAGATTTTTCATCAGTAGCAGATCAGAAAACGTTGCAGTGCAGCATGTGGCCCAGTTCCGTGGCCTCACGAAAACATTAGTTTCTTCATTCGCTGAAGAGTGGCTTGGCTTAAGGAAAACAAAATGATGCGAGTTTCCTCTAAAAACATCAAATAGTTTTATTTCAAGACATTCCTACAAGCTCTGAGTCTCCATTAGAGAAGAAGCATCTCTCAAGGAAGACCGTGGACACTGTGACGGAAGTTTCTACGGAGAAGTTCAACACGAACTCCTCCTCATTACACAACACAACATTGATAGGCTTGGATAGCGATGGTAATATGGAGTCAACGACGCATGAATCGAAGCCGGAGACGACAGAATTCGTTATTACAACCACTACTCATCCTCCGTACTGCATACCTTACCGTGACCACCCTACCATTTCACGCTGCCACAAGAGTTTGATGGCGTGGGTCCAATTTTTCTACCTCACTCTTCTCCTTTTGCTCTACTTGTTCTATTTCCAGAAAATTGTCAACGATCGCTAAGGAGTTTCCTGAATCCGTTTCAGTACGCTTCCCTCTTTTCAATGTTTCAATCGAAACGTTGGTTGGCCTTTGTGATGACTTCGGGGATGCAAAGAAGTGCATGGACGGAGTGGAACGTCTCTGTCGGCATCCAGTATGTTTTTAGAATGAGGTCTAGAGGTTGATAAATATTCTACTTCATCCCTACGAGCTTGAAGAGAATATCAACGGTAGCTCTCACTCATTCCGAGCCTAATTGTAAGACGCTAATTACAATTGCACTGATTCTCAAACTGTCCCACTCCCGAAGCGAAGCAGTCAAATAAAGATAGAATACTTCCGTGGGTATCTCATCAGATATTCAGTTGCTCGAATTCTTCAACCAGCAGTTCACTCCGGCCTGTACACTTCTCAGAATGCGAGACTTCGATATAGACTACGCTTGCATTCAAAGGAAGCTAGTTACAAGGGATGTGAGTTTGCTTTACTTGTTGAAATACCTTGTAATTCATTACTTGAGCTGTTCCTATAGTATTTTCTTATTCATTTAGGATTGCGTTGCCAAGATAAACGGAACAATCCATCCTGATAACAAATGCACTGGACATGAGGGTTTCCTCAGGTAGTGCGCTTGCTTGACGTAATCACACTTTTATTGTCTGAGTTGTTGTTCCTGCTTGCTTTCTTGCTTCTTCCCTCCACTCATACATTATTCCCGTGCGGTCGATAGCCTTACGACATATCTTGTTGTACCACCTAACCACCAGGTTCATATACACAGGGATATCCCTGAATTATAATGGTTCTGGTAAGGGAATTTCGACTGCGATAACGTAGCGTTAAAAAGTATCCTTTTAGAAAGGAGAAACGCTTTTCGAAGCTTACATTTTCTTACTTTACCGGTTTGCATCATAATTCCATAACTCCCATCTAGCAGAGTTACAATCGAAGTACATAACCTTCTCTTCCATTCCAACATTTAATGGCACATAAAGAACGTCAAACTCATCGCCCTCAAAGGAAAAAACCATGACTTTTGACAATGATGATGGTAAGCCGACCAATTCAATGAGCTGCTGAATAATGGCAATCGACATGGCGTTCAGCTCCTTTGAATTCGAGCGAACAATTAATCCTCATCGATTCTAGGCTGCTCTATCCAACTCTTCTCATATATGTATGTTCAATCGGATTTAGGTCCGAAAGATGGCCCGACCAGCCTAGAAGTCCCCCATTTTTTTGTTGGAGCACCACCTTCGCAACATTAGAAAGGTGCCTAGTGTCACTGCCTTGCTGCAAAGACAATAAGACTGGGACGCTTTCTTCCGCCAATGGCAAGATGTTTTCAACAGCCATGTTTAGTTTTGCTTCTAATCGGTCACTCTGTCTGCAATTCTGAGAAAAGATGCAATTCTGTTAACGAGTAAACGTCGTGCACCAACATCCACTGCCATGCCTGGCAAACGGTTTTTTGTATCTTGATTGTATCCCTTTTCGTAGGACGTCTCACATACTCGAATACTCATGCCATCAGATTCAGAGAGGTTTGACTTGCTTTCGTTGGTGAAAAATCCCCGCTCCAGTTGTTTGATGGCAAATGCAGCTGATTGACAGTTTTTGGTTGAACGCCTCTCATTCAGCCCCATTACAATGAATATCATTGCCATTGAACTTATCCTGCGAATCTGGTAAGCATGGGATCGGCCTTTGAGAGTTGGACGATGCACCCTATCTTGTGAGTAGATGCAGTGCTCCTCTCTCGGTAAAGGGTAAAAGTTGCTCGAGTGACACAGTGCATCTGGAAGGTCCAGCATCCTTTCAGTAGTAGCACATCTCTGACTCCCTTCTTATCCGCTACAGCTTAACACCTGCTTGTCGTTGCGCACGATTGGTAGATGGTCAACATATTTGCATTATTCATTAGAAAGGCAAATTCCGAAGCATGTGGGTCAAGCAATGGAATTGTTTTTGGCAAAAAAGTGCTCATGTTAATAGCTTGTAGAGCACAGCTTTTTTTCAACATTGAGCATTGGAGAGCAAATAAGGGTAGTCTATGAATAAGAGCTCAAATCTTACAGCATCATAGCTCTCTGCACGAAGTACATCATAGCCACCTTAGTGCTCCTATCCTTCTGACAATGAGGCCCATGTGACAACTAGATTCCTTTGGACAAAAACCGTCTCTAGGCACAACTGAGATAGCACTTCCTTATTTTCTACGCTTAAGCGCTCAGTGTTTGACAAGAGCAATGCCTTCCACCCAATGGCATGATATATACATGTACATATATACATACAATAGCGCTCAAAAGTATTCGGCCAACTTTAACTTGCAGTAACTTTTTTCTCAGAGGAGCAAATCGCCTGAATTTTTATATGTACAACTGGAGCATATTTTACACTATCCAACACTATTTGACTGCAAAGCAGCAATGTCCACATAACTAAGGGGAGGGCGTTTGTAGACTATGCTGGAAGCAAGTTTGTGACGTCTGCAGTTATTCGCCCTTGCTTGAGTTTTTCTGTTCTTCTGTGTTCCGCATTGGCGTTCGCACACTTTGGACATGGTAAAAAGGAAACAAATCATAGAAGCCCCAATGCCCCTATTTTCAGTTGCTTCTGATTTCAAGCTCCTTGGGATATATGGAACGTGATAAAAATGCAGGTTAATAGTGGTAAATATTCACACTACACGAATGCTACACATATTGAAATTTCGCATGCTTAGATCTAGTAGGAAAGGAGTTACGACTGAAAAGTACGACCGAAGAAGCATTTGGCCGAATACTTTTGAGCGCTACTGTACATATACACACAAGGA
>UZAF01019838.1:0-21405 GCA_900617895.1 Haemonchus placei | reverse complement strand
ATTGAAACATTTGGCGACAGCTATGTGCCCCACTTGGATGGGGACATAGTGGCAATGACGACAGGAGTGGAGTAAATCCCGAATGGGATTCTACCTCTTTACCTTTCCACTAAGGTCTATCAGGCCGTTTTCGGAAACCGCCTCATCTCACTTGAACTAACTATGTTGTCACTATCAGGGGCTGTGGGCAGGTGTGAACTAAGGTGACCGTTCCTCTCAGCACCAAACTCTTAATTTTATTTCTATGAGGCCTTCAGTTCCTGATTATTTGCGACTTGTTGTTGATTTTTTCTGCTTATCAGATCGTATTAGTTTCGAGTCTTATGGGTTTTGTTAAGGCTGATTATCTCGAAAGACGGCGGAAGAACAATGATTCTGCTCGACGTTCCCGAGAAGTTCGTAGGCAAAGAGAAGCCGCCAACCGGCACCAAGTTGAGGTATTTGTCTATCCTATTCTAGAAATATAGTATGTGGGTCCCATGGGATTCAAATTTCCCCAGAGCATCTTAAGAAAATCAGAGCAAAAATTTTTAGTGCATAGATGTGAAACTTTGTCTGATTGCATTCCAACCTTATAAGGTAGTACCTAGGTCACAAGTTATCTTTCTTCCCATAAAAATTCTTGCCTTTTTTGTTATGCCGTATGTCCTGTAAGTCTGGATTTGGAACAACTCATCAGAGTAAAAGGTTTCTAACCGATAAAACAAATCAGAGATTTGGGTCCGTTACGAGTCAGTAGCACTTAATCACTGTTGGAGGGACAAAGCGCCTAGCTGGCCTGGGTGGTAGTGCCGGAATTTGGCACTAATTAAAGGGTAACAAATTAAAATGAACTGAACCATTTCACCTAAAAGGGCTTATTTTTAGAATTTTCCTTCGAGTGATGGACGTCTGGGGTTTGCTTTATATCTGAGGTGTTCTGCGCCGTGTTAGCGCATAAAGATAACATCGGCATAAACTTTGGGAGCGGAGAGAGAGGAGTAGAAGGAGCACATGCAGATATGACCCCTCTGTGAACTGCCGGAAAAGGGCAGTTCTTGTAGAAACCTTAGCTCGGGAACAATGGGGCCTGTTTGTTAGGAACTGTTCCCTTTCTGCAAAAATCCCACTAAACGAAAAAATTTCGATTTTCATGAACTTGTATCGGAGTACAGCCTACGGACCTATGGCTGACTGTTCACAACAACAGTTAAAGCAAAGAAATTCGAGAGATCAGATTCTCTGATCTCTCGAATTTCTTTGCTTCAACTGTTGTTGTGGACATGCAAACTTGTAGATGATTTTTCAGGTCCTGGAAAACGAAAACGTGCAGTTACGTGCGCAAATCGCCCTGCTCCGACTCGAAGTCAATCAACTCTCACTGGTGTTAATTGCTGAAGGCGTGAAGCCGTTCATGTGATGTCAGCCGCTGGCGGTTGCAGCTGGTTCCATTCCAACGTCTTCACGGATGAATGACTTCGGATGTCTTCTTCAGTACAAAACCTTTCAAAGCAAGTCTTCACCTCCTGCACATAGGAATTCGAACAATTTTTATAAACTCTTCTCAATGGTTATGACTAATTCCTGTTGATCGATTATAATTGTGTATTTCGAGACAACTTGTCACTTCATCCATTGCACAGATGTAGCGATACTCTGAGAGGAGCTCTCGAACATAGTAGATTAGCGAGTCAGCGTTGCGGAAGAAATGAATGCCATTCGAGGCCCCTTGACCCCACGAGTCTATTGCGCAATGCAATCCATCGCTCCTCTGCATAAGTCAACTGCTGTAGAGAATTGCGCTGCACTAATGAAAGGCCGCCAAGGTTCGGGCCCTATACAGATCCGGTTACTGCTCATATAACGACATAAATTGTTTCTCAACATTTGAGAAAAGTACTTGATCTTACCGCATCAACCTCTTGTTGTTCCCTGAAAAGTTACAGAAATCCACAGAATTCCATTGAAAAAATAGGAAGATTTCCCTCAATATCCTCTACTGATGATCACTTGAATGATGAAGCCTGTCTCTTACGAGATATTCGCTTGATTGACATTTCCGTGAAGAGGTTTCGAGTAAAGGAACAAAATGGATGGAACAATGGGACAAATGAACAAACGTTAATGCAATTCGCCTAGCAATAAGAGTTCTCGCAGGGCAGTATCTTACTGTGCCTAAGACGATCGGATTAGGGACTTTCTTTCGTTCATAACATCCTTGTTATTTTTGGGGAGGTAGAAGGTCCTAGAACTTTTTGCATTCGATCAATCTCTTTTGAGGGGCGCCACGTTCTCGATTTTTACTCAAAATCGCAATAGTACTTGAGTGCGTGTTCGACCTCTACAAAAAGTCACGATGAACAAAACCGTGATTTTGTCTTCCCAGACGAGCCTGGGAGCGTATAGTCAATCTCGTAGGGATGCAAAGTTCGGTTGACTAGTGTGGATATGGATCCGGGACTCGATCCCAGAACCGTGAGTAGTATCAAACGCCATCAGACGTGCTTTTGTGTTCGCGTTTCATCTACCAAGCCCCACAAAACTCTCAAGCCAGTGAGTAGAGTATATTGAGAAACATTTGCTTCATGTTTCCCGCAACTCTACGGTTTTCTGCAACTTTTTGAGGAATAAGCAAAAGTTTGATGCGAACCAATCATACATAGAAGATTCTGGAGTGTCTGATTTCCTAACAAGCAAGGGGCACAAAAAAATCATTTAAAATTTTTTATTTTTCGGATCCACCAACAATGAAAACCCGATAAAGCTCTCTTCCAGCCAACGTATGAATTTTCGGATAAGTATGTAACGCAATAAATGACTCTATCAAAGGCAACGAGAGGGCCATTTCATGATGAGTTGTGATTTTTCGTCGGTTCCACAGCTTCAGCCTTCATCTTCGGTGATTTCTCCGACAATGAGCTTACCACAGTCTTATCGTCGACAGATCGTTCGTTTTCTTTTACACAATCATTCTAAATTGGAATCGGCATTGTGAACACATATAGGAGTAAGCCATGCATTTGCGCGATGAAAGGAAATAAGTCCTCTACCGGTTCGCTCGGTTCTTGAATGCCAGGTGTTTGGAGAGACAACGAGTCAGCTGAGTGTTCTTGTAGAAGGTCCATTTGCGTGATTGCAACGCCGTCGTCTTGAGCAAAAGCAAAACCATCTAAAAACAAATGAATTCTTTTCAAGAGAGTGAGCCCCGTTTCAGAACTTACATCTGTTGCTTTCCAATTCACCATACGTTTTCAAACCGACAATGTCGCACATTTTAAAAATCGGCTGGTAAAGTATGTTGAATTGCGAACCGCGAATACCTTCATGCCAAAGCATTGCGTCTTGCATGTCCGCCCGTAAAGCGCGACGAAATCTGAAATGTAGCTAACGGAGTAGAAGAAAGTTGGTTACTACTATTTCTTTCAAAAAGTGGTTTACTCAGAGAAAAAACGCCTATACTGAAATAACCCCCAATTGTACGGGATTCGGCAACAGTACGAAGAGCAAGATGCTAAACTATTACATGCTGAACGCGCTCCTACTACATGCAAAGACAAGGGAGTTCTTACTCAAGCAGAAAGAAATGAATTGTCATCGATAGGTGATAGATTTGTTCTAGACATCAGCAGGAAACGTCTACGAGATTCAGTGAAATAAAAATGACCAGAAACCCTCACCCAGCCCGGGTAGAACCCAACTTCGTGGCCTGTCTCTCACCAGAAAACTGCTTTCACTATAACTCCAGGAAGTGTAGTACGCACGAAAAAGTGAATTTCAAGTATCACACCACCTATGTGTTTGTGAAGGAAGTAGCTATAACCGCTTCTGAACAATTCTTTTAAAAATACATCTTTCGACCGTCTTAAGTCCCACTAAGATTCACGCATTCAAAAACAGGGAACTACAGCTAGGGAAGCCCCCCGAGACACATAGAACCTTCTCCTTTCAGGCCAAGTATTCGGCACCCGACAATAAAGTTTGTTCTATTATCTAATGCTTTATCATTACCCTTTTCTGAAAATTGGTCTTTCAATACTTACACTTTTATGGCCACATCGGGCAAAAGAGCTGCGATAGCAACTAGCAAAACGACCAAAACGAGAGCGATTGGCGGAACCACAAGCAACACTCCTCCAAGGGCTCGCGGAATGAGAGGAACGTACTAAACTACGAAAGTCAAGTTATCTTTGTTATGGCACTTTAGACGCGAACTTTGTTGACTCACGTGATTGAAAAATGTATTGAAAAGCAGCCAAAGTACCAAAAAAGACATCGAAATGATCGCCATAGCAAGTGAAACCTGGAATTGTTGCGGTTGTCATTGAGGGCAAGTTAGAAGTGGATGGCAGTCGAAATAAAAGCTTTGTAAGCGTTGCACGACGAAAATCTCTCAGAACGTATGAGTGCGTTGGGTGCTGCCACACTGGCCATCAAAGGAATTCCAATCCGTTCACGTAAGGTACATCAGACCAATCTTATGTGTAAACGGCATAAAACAGTGGTGGCCACTATCACAGCCCCATCAAGGGCGTCAGAATGGTGCATCCGCATCTCAAGAAGCAGCACTTTACTCTTTTTGCATTTTACAGTTACCTGGTGAACTGCAGATCTTTTTAATAAGATGAAAGCTCACCAAAGTGATGGAGTTCGTTTCGAGAAGTGCTTTGAGGTTTACGATGAGCACAAGGGAGAAGTAGACGAAGCAGCCGAACACCCACAGTGAGCTGTCCACACCAGATCCGAAATGCAGAGGAGCTGTGATGGAAAAAAAAACAGTTAAAAATCATAGAGTTGGAATTTCGAGAAATTGCTCTGATTAACTTAATATCTTCACAATTAGCGAATAAACATGAGCAGTATAGCCATTTTCTTGAAATATTATGTTGTAGCACGTCTACTGAGGCTGAGAAAGTTTACTCTGACTATTCTTTTCTACTTGGCGGTAAACCTGCGTAGTCGCAGAGCTCGCTGTTGACTGTCGCAATTTCCTGCGCTATACGACATCTTAACTTGGCTTCGAATAGGTCTCCCTTGACCACGTCCCTCCATCATTCTTTGTTGTTCTCGTGCTTGCTTCCTTTGCCATTTGAACTTCGTTGCTTCCCAATCGGATGATTCTGTGTTCTTCGCAGCATGAACCCATACTATAGGAGGTGATGCTCTCTCATTTTTAGGTGGACACACTTTACTCACCGTCCTAATTTCTTCTTTTTTGACCAACCTCAAAACCCTTATTTCTATGGGATAAAGTTGCCTTTGTCGACTCCTGCCAATTGGCAAGCTTTCGCTGCCTTGGAGTATCGTGGGTCTCACTATTGCTCCGTGAATCTTTGCTTCGAGCTTTCTGGAGCACCGATGGTAGACTCCCTCTACTCCATGCGTTCCACTTTTATTGCAGATTTCAAAGCCTGGTCTACGCTATCGTCAGCGGCTGAGTCCCTTACCGGATATGAAAACCCTTGTCTCTTTCATCGACTCCTCATAGCACTTTGCGATTGCGTCTGCGCTCTGATCTGCCTCAAAAATTTGGTTTTCTACATGTTTAGATCGAGTACATTTTCCTCCAGCACGTTTTACCATTTCTGCAACTTGTCCTGGCAATCTCTCTAATTCACTGCTATCGAAGCGATGTCAGCAACGTAGAGGAAGGTCTTTAGTGATAATTCGCTAGTTTGCTGCTTAGTTCTGGCAAAAATGGCTGTAAGTCAGAAGATGAGCGCTTAAAAATCCTCAGGAGACCCTGACCTACAGGTCAAGACATTGCCTTATGCGAGATTTCAATGTAGGGTGATATGGGGCCGTAAGGTATGCTCCACCGAACAGAGCAGGGTCCTCTTCCCGGTAAGGTATGCTCTCGGGAGAGCAGAAAGAGAAACCCGAATCGGGGCGTCCCAGCCCCGAACAGGAGAGCATACCTTACGGCCCATGTACTGGAGGTTCGAATCGGGACTCACCACCGGCATTCCAACACCAAACATTTATAAGGAAAATTACCACAGCCTGTAGAGCTGCGCATGAACACCAACGAAATTGTCTCTGCAGTAGTGTTTATAGTGACATCATTCAGGTCACGTAGCACAGGTTAAGCTTACCCAGTTGCTCAGAGAATTTTGGTAGTACGAGTAAAGTTGTGGATACTTGATAAGACTACTGATCGGAGCTGGACGGTCGAAGATGCCCATAATTAGGGCAGGAAAGCTGAAAATACATTTGTATCCATCCATATTTACCACAAGCTATGCTGTTGTGAACCGATACTGTCATTTTGATAGGTTGTCAATAAAGAAAAGGTAAGTTTGAATGGTTCTCGCTCAGGTTGAGGTTGTCTTCTGTCCTTTTCCTTCATCCACATTCAAAGAGGAGTGTGATTGGGGAGATAACCATGGTGTTGATCATGGGAAAATAATACCCGGAACCAGAAAACTCTGCTGATTGAGAAAACGTAAGCTCGAATGGTTTTCGCTCAGGTTGAGGTCATCTTCTGCTCCTTTTCTTTATCCACACTCAAATGGGAGTCGAATTGGAGAGGTAAATGGTATTGATTATGGAAACATAATACCCAGAACTCCAAACACTATCATTCAGAATTGGCGAACTGAACGTACCTGGTGAAGAACATGTTGTAGAATAACACAGTCCATTCATCAGCTATTGTCTGAACACTGTGCCCATTCACATAAGTATAAAAACTCTGTAAGCAAACTTTAATGTATCTAGTCATCGGAGGCGGAGCGTGAGAAATTTACCAGTACACAAGTCTCGAGAACATTTTTGTAGAGGGAGAAGAGAATACATTTCGATGTACGGAATAGCGACAGAGTACCATGTACGAACAGCAGTCGATCAAGGTGATAAAACTGCAAGTAGATTTTATCAGTCCCCTGAAACGTAGTCCGAGAATAGCGAACCTGGGAGATGGTATAATCAGAAGCCAGAGCTGCCTGCATGCCTTCTTGACCAGATATTCCAACACCAACATCTGCCTCCTGGAACGGCTAGCAAAACTACTGTCAATGGTTGGACTACTCTATCAGTTTCACACAAAGTCGACCCAAGGGGACCACCTGTAGCATGGCCACATCGTTTGCGCCATCTCCTATTGCCAACACAGCTCCACAGACGTTTGCCTTCACAAGACGAGTAACTGCCGCCTGAATCCCGACTCGCTTCTCGTTTCTACTTCATTTACTATCCTGAAATGTGCTCACCTTTTGAAATGGTGTGCATCGACAACAAATCACAGCAGAGCAGCAGAGGGCCAAGCGGAGAAATTGGTCCCTATCGGTCTGTTCAACGAGGATGAAGTCCAAGCACTGCAACAGAACAATTCTTTTTTGAAGACTTTTCTGATCCTGATTCACTCTTACCGTGGCGTCTACGATAAGGGAGATTTGCTGATCTCGCCGAGAGAGCACCTTTTCGCCAAGGATTTTCAAATATTTCGCTGAAATGTCGGATGATAGCTTACGTTCATGATATATGTACTGTGTGGAATGGTAATGTGCAACATGGACTGTTAGAAAGAATTCTGATCAGATTCCGCCCAGGCCCACATAGTCTTCCCTTTTCATCGGTGGCCAATTGGCAGCAGAGGAATCCGGGAGGATGAGAAATATGATTGCTAACTTCAGAAGGGTCGTCGCTAACCGTTTTGGAGTCGAATTCCATCAAGGTATCATTACGGCTCGAATTTACAGTTACTAAAACAACATCCTCGTAATCTTCCTCCTAAATCGCTTCACAGCGTGCAGTATCCATGGCATAGCAACATGGAATGAGCGAGAATATTTTTTAGTGAATTTTATTACTTGCATGCATTTTTTGAATCTCTCCTCTATTCTCTATTTTATGGAATGCATTTTTCAAGCTTTGTTTCACGCCGAGCTCTCGCCGAAAAATCGCTAAAGGGTAGTTCGAAGCAAAGCCCTGTCCGTACGAAGACTACCTGTCTCTCTGACAGAAATAGGCAGATGGACACGACCGAAAATGCGTTGAGGACCACCTGCGTATCGTCGAGAGAAAAGCTCTTCACCATAAAGGCGATTTTCATTGCCAAGACCAACAGATATGTAGCTCGTCGAAACGTGGAGAGAACAACGATGGAGAAAGTCAAGGGACTGACTGCTTCCATAGTCCACGATTTGGCGAGCGACCGATCGCGAGACCGATCGCGCGACGGGTCGCTCGCCAAATATACGAAGAGCCCTCGAATTCATAATATGGATAAATCTCAAAAATCATTTTTATCGTGAACTGTGCCTCACTCGACACTGAATAAGCTCACCCAATGCTTCTTTGGCGTCTACAGCATTAGTAGATGACAACACCATCATGGGTGCTTTGGCAGAAAGAAGGCGACAAGAGTGCCCTGAAACGACGAAAGGTTAAGTCGAGCCTAAGAAACCACATGTGTGGTATAGGAAAAGGTTGTATTGAAGAAAGCTAGGATAAGGTCGAGATCGATAACGATTATAGGGACATGTTGCTACTGAACTGCACACTTACCAGCAGTGACTCATATTTTTCTGTGAAAAAATATGGCCGGAGATACGCTTAATGGTTAACAGAACGGAAGGAGGGTGCAACGGGTGTGGTGCATTAGGAAGGAAATGGTCGCGTCGCGGTGAGAGGGGCGTCGCGCGCGAACGGAAGTAGCAGGATGCAGTAGTAGGTAAGAAATACAAGGACAAAAACACTAATAGTAGAATTATGCATAAAATAATGATCGCATATCGACTGAGCTGTATGAAGAACGCTAGAGCTATAATAACGGCGAATGAGAGGTACGCGACAGCCGCATGCGGCGAATCAACTACCCAAAATCGTTCCTAACGCCCGTCTCCCGGGTGCAGCTACCATACCCCCATCACGAAAGGGAATACAGATTTACGTTGAGAATTTGCAAATACGAACACCAATCTTCACATGATCAAGTAGCGAACCTATGTTGACGGCGGTCTCCAGTTTGTCTCCACTTAGTACCCAGACTCGAATTCCAGCAGCAATGAGCCGTCTTACCGTCTCCGGTACGCGCTTTTGTAGACGATCTTCAATCGCTGACACTCCAATCAGAACAAGCTCCTTAACGAAATTATGGTGGATTCAGAAAAGAAATGTTTTCTATAGACGTATGTTTGTTGTCTATTGCAATCCATGCCAATTCATAAATGAGTTTTCCAAACAGAAATGGTTTAGAACATCCTAAGATTACAAATTAATGAATCCCATCTGTGGGTGAGTGGACAAAGGTATCTCCAGTAGGTCAAGTCCACTCCCCTGATTTTCAAATGATATCTCAATTTTGCAATCTCGCCCAATGATACGTATTCAGAGAATTTCACGAATTTTTTGGTTGGTCAGTACGGAGTCATTTTTCGGTTGGCCGTTACCAATTAATGACAAACTACGATATTGTGTGGCTCACGGGTGGATACTCTGTCATTAATAGGTCGGAACACATCCGCAAAAATCTTTATCGAAGCGACGAGTTCACATATCCAATTGATACTACTGTTAAGCAAAACTCGGGCCCTCATAATTTTCTAAGGACAACCATTTTGCAGTTTTGATTTCCACTTTCGTAAACAGCATTCAAAACTCTATCGATTCATCTGGGTCTCCATTCAAAGTTGCAAGATAAGTAGACTACCCCTCCCTGGTTAGAGACACATTGTTCCTGCCTGTGCGTATCCACCATGAAAATTTACTTTAAAAATGTCGCTCAAATTGAATTATAGAAAATTCTGCAGCGAAGATGTACTGAAAAACAGTGAGCGTTTTTTCACACTATTCCCCCTCTTTTCTGAGGCTGTGATCGCAGTGTTCTCGAAAAGAATCAAATAAGGTCCAATCTCCAACGGGAAAGAGTGAGGATTGGTTCGCGGTCGACAACGTCGCGAAATGACCCGTTCTGGTTAGGGAATTGGTGGAAACAGCAGCAGTTGGGTTCCTATTACGTACACCTTTCTCACCGCACTCTTTTGACAACTCACGGTCTCGCTGCGTCTAGGTTAGTTTCGCAGAATGACAGCCAAAATGGCATACAAACAAACACTCAAGGTCACCATTTTATAGGAAGAATTTGGGAAATATCCGTCCTATATGTTTAAATCCATGCCTGCACTGAACAACAAACCTTTTCGATGACTTCCGCAAGTTCAGCCAGCCGCGACTTTCTTCTGGTGGTGTCGTTAATAGCTTGAATATATTCCTTGTACCAAGCTGTGAAAGTCGCGGTATCGATGGTCCTAACAGCAAAGCAGAGGGTTCGATGACCTGAGCAGGGATTCCCTCTTGGACTTAGATCGAATCGAGGGTTCTTCGCTTACCTCCTATTGCGAACTGCTGTAAATGGCCGGCTGTCCGTTTCAGCTCTTTCTGGGAAACGTTTTTGAGTCGTTCGAAGATTTTTTGGTCCTGAAGATGTGCTTCCATGTAAGAATACTGAGGATTCTTAAAAAAAAAAGCTTACTGCTCCTTTGATGTAGAGTTTATAATTGCCACCAGGTTCCTTCACTATTACTGACATACGTTTTCTTTGCGAGTCGAACTCGAGAATCGCCACCAAATCGTACTCCACTGTAGTCCCTAACTGAAAGACGCTTTTGTCTTGAAAGTGCACCGGTCTCGCTCAGTGGTTAACCTACCACATTGAGTATGCACTTTCCTGGTGCTCGTTTTTTGAAGATGAAACCTGCACTAGCAGCGAAGTCAAGGAGAGCATGTTCATCTGAAATTGAAAACTCTCCCATATTCTAAATCGGACATCTATGTACTAGGATCGCATTAATGGCAACTTTTTGAGCTGAAAGTTATTTCACTGATGAAGTGAACAGCAGTAATTGTAAAGAACACCTAGACTGGAGCCCCATGACACCAATAGATACCCGAGCTAGGATCTCTCGAACTAAATATGCTGAATGGGCCAATCTCGGTGATTGATATGGAGCTAGAAACTTAGCGGTGCTGGAAAATTAGCTTTCAATACGTAAAAAAGAAGTGCGAACTGTAGTTTGCTTTTTGTCGAGTCAGGTTGAATTACGGTTGTGGAAACCAGCAGCTCCAATGTATTGGTCAGCTACTGAGTCCCTTGAGTAATATTG
Organism: Haemonchus placei; assembly: GCA_900617895.1. NCBI lineage: Eukaryota > Metazoa > Nematoda > Chromadorea > Rhabditida > Trichostrongylidae > Haemonchus > Haemonchus placei. Next base: position 10,324 of record UZAF01019838.1, on the reverse strand, counting down.
GCTCACTTGGGCCCATAATACGATCCCTACTTGCAACGAGAGGCTGCGATTCTGGAAGCCTTACGCTTTTTTTTCATACGGCTCTTTTCATTCGTGAATAGGATCGCTCAGGGATTACTTTGATTTCCTGCAAGTACCCAAACGGCCGTTCCGAGAAGCTTCCCATATGTTGTAAGAAGGTCTTGGTTTATGGTTCTGCTTTTTAGAGTGTTGTTCTTGAACTTACTCACATTTCAGGAAACGTACTGTAGGGGCCATATAACGTACCGTTAAGTGGCGCTCCAAAAAAACGGCACACACATCAATATCGTCTACCATTGATTCTAGGGTCGGAGGCAGAGCTTTATTCTCTATTTCATTTATTTCTACTTCTGCTAATGAGTACTGCAACCCGAACAGGCATCCCATGTAAGATGGGTTTCAAATGACCTTGTGCATGTGAATTAATGCTACCAGAAAAGCCTAGTGGAGAAGCTGTGCTTCAAACCGTTTTTGAAGTGCTACCAAAGTCTCTTGGTAACAGTTTACTTTACATTGTCGTGAAAACTTTCAAAAACAGATGTTTAGGAGGATGAAATCGGCCTACCAGGGGAAGTGGCGTGGTAAAGAGGCCGATCGGATGTAGACGTGTTCTTGTCTGGAGATGCTGTATGACAGAGTGCGCATGACAAGAGGAAATCTCGTATCTGATGGGCATTTTTCTGAAGCAGAATAGTATCTCTATATTATACGTAGCTCAAAAAGGATTCCACAGACTTGAATAAAGGAGTTTAAATTAGTGATTGAATTAATGCAAGTCCGTCGCTTTTCTGTTAGCGAAGGTAGTGTAGGGGCAAGTAGAGCACTATCACCCAGGTATGGCATTGGGATCGAAATCCATATCTAACTCTTACCATTTGGTTGCTGGAGATGTGGGCAAGAAGTTTCTTAGGTGAGAACACTTTGTCCCTCCTCGACCGTCGGTTCGCATATTTCACACCACCCACTGAACACATACGAAATCGCATGCAGTTCTGCGTCAGCGTACCCGTCTTATCCGACATCACATACTTGACCTAAAACTGTGTTTAGCTTTTTTGAGTTTTTTCTTGATCACCAGAAGCTAGGTTAGTTGAGTTACTTGAGAGCGCTTGACATCTGACTTTCACATAGAAATGTTCTTAGAGACTGGAATGTTAGAACGATGGTATGAGATGTGGGGACCACATTGTTCAGAGATGTTTCACAGGCCATCGTCCAGGGACCGACTGTCTATCCTATGGTCTTTCCATTCTGAACTGTGGTCAGGTGCGTGTGCATCCCTAAGTAAGTGCCTAGCGCTGACCATGCTATATTCCGTTCTCTGGACGTGCGCTTATGTGGGCATGCGCTCATTTCACCTCTCTGCAGATTTAGTATAAAAGAGGAATATCTACTTGCTGGGAATTGTTGCCACAAAACCATGGCAAGGGAACGCATCTGGAACTTTGCCCAACCTCTACTTTCCATTAAAACACTCGGCGGTAATCTAGTTCCGAAGAACGGAGCGGCTCAAAGAGGGTTCAAAGGGCTAGAACGTAGAAGGACGTGCTCTGATTGCCACCGACTTTACCTCTAAAAGCACCAACTCAGTGAGACCACATGTTCGAGATCTTACTTTTTCAATCCATGACGTTTCGCTTAACACACACTACTTTTTGGCCCCTGTTACCGACATCTTGTAGTTGCGGAATATGCCTTCGTGTTAATCCCACTCACATCACCGAGTTCCGAATTTAATGAGAACATTTTTACGTCGGGACCTCGCCCATTCTCGTCAATCATCGTCTCGTCCTGCAATAGGTTCAACGAGGTGCACACTATTCCATATAGTTGTAACAATATATGTGATACTACAAGCATACGTTGTGAATGAACATCCCTTGTATGATTTGAACCATTTCTAGTGTAACATATAACGAAATAGGTACAAAACCACTGAATAATACTAAATGTTGCAAGAAGATGGACATGAGGGAATCTGAATCACCATCAAATAATCGCCTATAAGCTCTACGGGTCTGTGGCACCAAAGGCACAGTTCACGATAGTTTTAGAGTATCTGGTTCTAAATGAATGGTTGAAATTGTAGTCCTGAATTGTGCTAGGTATAGGGTTATAACTTAGGGCTTGGACGAGAACGTGACGAAGAAGAGGGTATTGGGGTTGCATGGAAGGGGTATTTGGACGAGTTGTTCAAATGTGTGGGCCATGGCGGCTGGCTATGATAGGCTGTTTTTTTGCAACGTGTGCACTCTCTCTGCAACGTTGTAGCCTCTCAGCCTCTATAACGCGTGGGAACTCGTTTGCCTTTGGGTGTGTACGTCGGCTAAGGCGATTTTGGAGCCATTATTAAGCCCCATCTAGGCTACTTCTTATTTTGACAACGTCCTTTGTGCTATCCTTTGGGTGCACAGGTTTATCCCAGGTGGAAATCTAATGGTAAAGAATCACTTTTATCGTGTACTGTGCCTTTAATGTTATGGAATGGCTTGCTTGTATGGCCACGAGCTCGAGATTCAATGAACTCACCGTCAAAGTGATTGGAAAATTGTGAGACGAGAAAAGGAATTGGCTGATTGAGGCGGCTCATGATTGAATGTCCCAGACAAAGCAGCATTACAATTCCAAATTGAGTTAGTATAACAGAGTTCAAGAGAGTCAGAAGCTGGGAGCTGCAATGGAGGTATAAGCCTGGAGCCTACTTCAATAGAGATAACCCTTGCCAATGAGCCTAGGAACCAAGGAACGAGAAACGTATAGTCACCTTTTTAAGACTCGTTTTATACTGTTTTTGAATAGTTTGGTATCCTGACCCGTGTAAAGCACAATGCCGTAGATGTTGTCCGTATTCTTCAGACGAGCTCCTCGAAGAATTACATGCGCATTGGCTGGAATGGCCCCCCAACTGACTGCACATGTAAATTGAGGGGATTCTAATCAACTCACTAAGTGGGACTGTGTAACTCGAATTGCTCAACTTAGACGACGCCGCTTCTCCTGCAACTGAACTTCAGTTAAAACTCTCACATTCGTAGACGTCATTGATGCGTTTCATAAGAAATTAAATAAAAAGTGGAAGGGACCGAAAAAACAAAAAACTTTGTGCACACATGAATTTACTCCGTGTTGTGCTGCAACATAGAATGCAGTCGACATGAACACAGTTGAGACTAAACTCGAGCCTTACAGCATACCCCGCTGGGCTACCTCAGTCGGTTGATGCAATGACTCTCGCAACTTCCTCAGCCGAGCTGATCATATTCAGACCAACGAATTGGTTTTCCACACCAACAACAATAATTGGAGAAGAATCAAGAGAACCAATATAGATTAATGAGTACCTTGAGAGTTAATATAGCTGCACTTAGACCTATTCGTGGAATCCTACAGGGTTATTCTGGAAAAGGGCAAGGGTGGGTTGAGAGCGGAAATACCGCAAAAACTGCCATCGCGGTCGAACGGAATCCGATATCTGAGTCCAGTTTCGAAAAATAACAGCTCAGCTTATGGCATCACAGTTCATAGTTCTTCTATAAATCCATAACAATCTCGAGAAAATGGTGAGAACTGGGTAGAGGTGGATGAAGCACGGGGTTGCACGGTGGTAGAGAGGAGATTCGCGTTGGAAAAGTGTCGCGTGTGTCAAATAGAGAAGGCCGTACAGTGTTTGCTAAAGATTCCTGAAGAGCGAAATTTCAATTTTTTTTCTGATTTAGCGCTTTCTTTGAGGCATAGACTAAAGCAAGTTCGAAAGCAAAGCCAAAAGCTTAGCACGAAGCTGAGCGTTCCTTGACTTTGATTTCCTGCCACAGCAACTGCTGAAGGGCTCACTAATCATTACTACATTTGTTCGGCTCCATATTTAGATTTTTCATTATGTTTGTTTCTCAACCTAGGTTCAGGTATATGAAGAACAGAGGGATTCCTATTTGCTGAGCGCAAAATGTACGTTAGGACCAAGTTGAGGTAAAGTCGAAAATTCTCGGGCACATAGGAAGTACACAGTATAGAGCCCTCCGGTAGGTTCGGCGCACAGTCACCGAAAATGGGATCACCAAAAAAGGATGCGACCTTTTCACATCCTCCTTTTAAACAGTTTGGCAGTCACGTAGTCGTTGGCTATACATAACTTATCTTAGCTCTTCCACTGATACATATCTTAGTAAGTCTAAGTAATTCTTGTATAAAAGTCATCGCCCGTATCGATGAAGTCTTCCAAACCGGAGAGAATTTATGGCCAAATTAGACTGTGATCTTCGCCGGATCAGTTGGTTGAAAACTTCCACGGTGTTCTGTTGGAATAAATGCTTTTGTGTAACGGGTGAAAAAGGGAGGAGAGTAGCCTTACATCGCTTGAACGTTGTAGTGAATAGTGAATCTTTCTGCACCATATCTCTTTTAAGAAGGGCAGTACCTCTATCTGTGCTGAGGCTCGCGCTCTCAGCTGATGTTTGCAAGAGGTGCGATTTTCCGGTCATATGGCCTTGAAATTCATAGATGTTTCCGTTTGGAACGTCGTAGAATATTTCGACACCACTTTGCCAAAATTCCTATAAAGTGATTTTTAAGTAGCATTTGGTTGGGGGTTATGCTGCAAACAAGCTTCATTACAAAACTGACAGCCATGCTGCTCTCGCTGTTGGTGAGTCGTGTTGGAGCGGCTTGCCTAACCTGAACTGCACGATTGTCAACCTGTCAGTAAAAAAATGTCTCCTCTTGAAATACGCAAAAGCGCCTTCCCCTAGCAATTTTCAAAGTTTTCTGTATGTCGAAATTTCCAGCACCCGAAAAATGAATGGTTTTAAAATTAATTGGTTTTTAAAATTCCACTGACATGTGTTAGAAGCACATTGCCTTTCTAAAAAGTTTACCTTAAGGTTGCTTTCCCCATCAAGATTTGCCGTCTCGACATAAACGACAGAACCGGGCTCGGAAGTAGCGAGAATGAGACAATCAGCCGCTAACTGTTCGCCATTTACAGCTCGAATCAACTGACCGACATGAAGCTGAAGGAAACCAGATCATGTTCGAAGTACAACCTGATGCTCGCTTAACAATATTGCCCTCTTATGTATGAGATCTCGATAAAGGGAGTTGGAAACCAAAGAGCTGTCAACTATTTCGGCCTTATCTCACCTAGAGTCTCAGGTTAGAATTGATTTCACTCTGTGATGTGATCTTTGGCAACAAAATCGACATGGCAAAATGTAATCGCGACAATGCTCGACGAAAGGTCTCTTCGCACAACTTCACTAGTTTGTTTGAAATGCTCGAATGGCTGCTTTCATAGTCCGCCGGCGGAGAAGCACTGCCACGAGAAAGTGCTAGGGGGAGAAGGGTGGCAGACGGTCGGTCACTCCCTCGAAGGGCTGTAAACAGGGAGAGACAAGATCAAAAACCATTTGTACAAGCCCCTGATTGTTTGGTTTTTGATCTTGTCCTTCTTTGTTTTCAGCCCTTCGACCGACCGTCTGCCGCCCTCCTCCCCCTAGCACTGCTTCGTGGCACGCCGGCCGGCCGGCGGACTATGAAAGCAGCCAATGTCAGAGTCAATATAAATTAATTGAAAATAACCTTTTTGATGTTGATCAATACCGACTTTGAGTTGACTCTTATTCCGAATCATAGAAGCGTTATTGTTTGCAAATGTGGCTTATACAATGACTTGCGGTGGTCAGCAGATGTACAATTCAGCGCTTTTTGTCCTCCCAGACAAGTCTGGTACCAGTGGACCCCGGAGCGAAGGAAGGCTCGAATGATCTGAGTGGATATCGGTCCAAGATTCGAGCCCCGGACTATGGATGTGTGATAGTGCGTCACTTGCCGCTACACTACCTTTGATCCTGCTCTTATAGTTTTCTATGAGAATAATGAATTTGATGTCCCTTTTCATATACTGATTCATAGGCACCAAAAAATTTGAGCAGTGATATCTCTTTCGCTTTAATACTGCCACGAAATAACCCTCATCAGTAATGTCAGTGATTGCATCTATAGTGGTAATGTCGCGGTTCAACAGCTCAAACTTTGCCACACTACTTGTAAGTAGAAACATGGGAAACGCCCTGACTACGCACTTCACACCATGGAATCATCTTCCATCCTTCATCCGTGTGCGCGTAGCATTTCTGAAAGTTCATTTTGCGGTCTCGCACACGACGGCGCTGAAAAAATGCCTGCCTTAGAGGACAGACTTGCTAACAGATATACGTAGACTCACCACGTCTTCATAAATTTCACGAATGGCTGAAGTCCCGATGATAAAACTGAGAGGTAGAATTGTTGCTTGCCGACCAAAAGGTGATAATCCAGGCAATGTCTTGAGGTGTGAAATATTCAAGAGTGAAAGTGGTCATTACCAAAGAGGTGCAATATAGCAACAGTTTTACCTGTATAAATGACAGCACTAAGAAGAACAGGTTGGCCACTTGCTTGAATTGAGCGTAAAGGAACTTCGGTAAGAAATTTATATAAGTGTAGTTGTTGGTTCGCACCATGTTCGATGGAGGTGCACGTTCTCCGAGTTTGAAGCTTAAATAGTCAAAATAGTTATTAATGCCTGGTCTACAATTCATTCACGACAATGAAAAATTTATAATATCTGAGGGTTACTAGTAGAAACGATGTAAGCCGCAAAGAATATGTCCATCCAGTAACTACGTTATCCCCAATCGCGACAGACTGTACATACAGAAATACCGTACGCAACGGTATGCGAATCTGTGAATGGCAATCCCACCCTCCTAAGTAGTTTTTTTTTACCCTTACAGAGTTACTGTTCAGTGCTGTTGCTGTTTGAATCCATCGAGACTTGTTTCTAACTAAATAAAGACCATTATCGTTTAGTATCATTAGTTATCGTCATCATCGATGTGATATAGATCATTGGTTATCGTGATGTCATGTAGTTCTTAGAATTACCACGGGGTCAGGTTCTCGACTCTTACCCCAAAGCCCCTTTTCGACGCGTGGTATATGTGACGGGTAAATATTTGCGTGTTAACACGTGCCGGATTACTGTAAGTGCCGAGAACCGGACTGAATTTTCGTTCCTGTAAGCTCAACTGGCCCCAGCCAAACGCTACTGAACATTTTCTCGGTGAAACAGCACAGACCAGGAGGTTATTCCTCCCAAAATCAATTCGGCTAGCATGGTGGGCTTTAAGGCATCCTTTCATGTTCCCTTTCTGTGCTGATGCGGTTCTCTGTCAATGATTCTTTCAGTCTCCAGCACTATTCTATTTCTTTGAAACTAGTTATCTTCGGATTGTATGATTTTCAATAGGTTTGGTTTTCTAGAGGTTTTCAAGGGTATGAATCATGAGATAGCTTTAGTGTTCCTTGTCACTTGAGCAGGTACTATCCTCAATGTTCCGCATTGATTTTCATTTATTTTTCCACCTTAACTTTCTCACTTAGTCATGTTGCTGTCTTTGGATGGATTCAACTCAAGACGGCATTTCATTTTTTGAACAAAGGAAGAACTTTGCATCATGTTGAACAACAATACATTAAATTATGCAGCTCTTTTTTCTATTCGCCTTCAAAACCGCCCTGAATAGAATATAAGTACTCTATGTGCTCTATCCCTGAAAGACCGTGCGTCTGGTGATTGGATTTGGTGGGACGTGAATTAAGATGAACAAAGCCTACGTTCCGAGGAGCTTCAGTCAAAATGAACAGTGCCAAATGCAAAACTCCTTTATTTGATAGCAGAATAGGTGAGAGTATGGAAACTGACATACGTCAAGGGATGGCTGTCAATGAAGCCGGCCTCATTCGAATTGGTCAGGGTCTACTGAAGAAATGACCACTGCTCCAACGAATTCCGCTATGCCTAATGCTTTATGCTATTGGCGAGCTACTAGTTATGGAATGTGTAACAAGCCTTTATCACTTATTATCACCATCTGATACCGTGCTATCAATATACTAATCCCGCCCTATTTAGCCCGCCCATACCACCTGGAGGCTTCATCACTGAGAAGAACAAAGGACGAGTTCGGTGACCATTCCCTTTCAACGCTACTTCTCAAGTTTTTCACGTTCACAATCTTCAACGTCTCATCCTATACCAATTTGTGGTCAAATCTTTTCAATATGATCTATTCGAGAATCCTGATCACCAAATTCCTGTAGGAAGATTGCTCAGATTAGGAAGAGCACACCAACTTTGAGGCAAACGTCCGTTGCGCGCGTCCGTCGAAAGTAGGTTACCCCGCCCACCTCGCGCGCGGCGCACTCCACTGAGGTCTCAAGATGACATTACAGTACCACCAAGTGTAAGTGGAGCGAACGATTTGCATTTGTCTATGTTNTCTTTAACTGCTTTTGATTTGCTTTGGCAACAGCCAACCACCGAGAATCGCATTTTTTTTGTTCAAGTGTAGATTAGCAGCGACTATAATCGTGCAACTTGCAAAGCCGATCCAGTACCCTTTTGCAGGCAGCGATTCATGTAAAGCAGGATAGCAGCAGAAGACGAAATTCGCCTGTGCCACTTACGATATGTAATTGTTTTCTTCCGATTGTTCCGTACCACTGCTCACTTCTGCTCCACTTGCATTTCCGAAGAGAGCGTCACTTTTGGCATTCTGTAGTGTGGTGTCCCGTCGTACTTATGGTTTAAAAAAGCAAAAAAAACCATGCAAACACTCACAAAGCTCATTCGCCATTTGTAGAGATGAAGTGGTAGCCAACTCATGGTGACTAAACGATGAACCGTTAGTAGATGAATGAGAAATCCTATTCATTAATGACGATAGAGTGATAATATCTTGATAGCAGCATTAGCAATATGTTCAATATTAATCAGAGGTGTACAGTGAGAAGGATCAGAAGGGATCAGCTGTACACTTATCTAGAACCCAAGTTTTTTTTCAAACTGGCATAGATTGCTTGTATACGAATGTGAACCATTACGAGAGAGGAAGGAACTAAAGGACCATAACCGTATTACTCTACGACCTTAGCCAAGGAACAGTATGTCAATGTTTTCAAAATCGCGCTGCCGCACCGATCGCGCGCAGTCGTGCGCCATGAAGGAAAAGGTTTGAAATGAAAGGATAGGGTGGTCGCCGTAGTCCCGCGGCAGCTTTTCGTGGGAGTTCGGGGATGAGTACCACCACGTTTCCACATTCGAAATGGTAGGGCTAAAGCTCTGCAGGGGATCAGAGTTTGACAAGCAGAAAAGAATACAATAGAGAGGACACATTCGGAAATTCCGGATACCATCACAGGTTTTACTCATTGATCTTCAACTGAAGAAAGGCTAGTTCTATAGTCATCCTGACACCTTCGTTATCCATGCGATCACCAGCAACCAACCACTGGTCAATGTCATCGCTCTACCTCTGTTCTGCATACTTTTTTCTTGCGCTTTCTAGAGCACTTCGGTAATAGAAGGCGCCACCGATCTGAACATTCCAACCTTTTCCTTCTTCCCTACCTCCGCTATCAGAACGATGTCTTCAGATGAAGACCAGCATTCAGTGGCCCATCTACAAGCCCCCTTGTGATGTGCCCAGCGTTAGTAGGGCCTAAGACGGGTTCATAGCTGATCTTCCAATCCCATCTGTGACGTCAACTGTTTTTGATAAGCCAGGTATACGGGCAGCTGTCTTATAATTAGCCCTATGCACTTGACCAGATAAATAAAGTGTCATGAGCGTTTCGCTCTTCGAGCGGCCTCCATAGCACTGCTCAAGGTAGATAGTAACAATTTACTGTGGCAAAGCAATGTGTAACATTTAAAGTGTTAAGAAAGTCGAAATCGCTTTATAGGCCTGATTGGTATCCCACCACTACCAATCCAATGCCCAACCATCATCTTCTGCCTTGTTCAACGGTCTCATCCTCTGTCCAATTTGCGATGAGAGCAGCTCTCGATCCTGTCTGTGCGTCGTCGTCGAGAAGCTCCACCGGCTGGTACCAATGCTCTTCCTTTGCTACTCCGACGTCTTCAGAAGCCGTAAGCATGGCTTCGCATAGCCTAAAGGCGACCTTCCTCCGTTTTCGACGATCAAGCATTTCCTGCAAAACCTGCATTCCCATATTACCGGCCTTCGCCAGTGTTGGCAAGCCTACTGCAACTTCTGTAGGCAGCTTTTTCGAGCCGCGTTCCTTACGAGCCCTTGAACTCGTACTCCTTCTGCTTCGAAATTGTTCTGGAGTCAAGTTACCTTATCTTCTCTAGATCCACCTCGAGTCACCCACATCTAATGCATATGAAAATGACAACATCTATTCTCTGTTGATCCAGTTATGCTGAATCGCTCCTTGAGGATCTGAGAGAATGGCCGTC